>JAAAKG020201402.1:0-22500 GCA_010014905.2 Druon quercuslanigerum | reverse complement strand
AGACTTTTTGGAAATGTCATTTAGCATTGAAATATTTTCTGAAATTCGTAAAAAGGGAGCGTATGAAAACATTCAATTACCAAAACGACTCAAACTAGTGAAAAAATATTAATTAATATTATTATTTTATTACTAAAATCATGGAAAACTTTATTTTTTAGAAACATTTTTTAGACATGCTAATATATTTATATCAAAGCTTTTCGTTTATTAAACAATATTTTTTAATACAAAGGGTTTTGCCTTTCTTATTTCTAAATATTTAAGGACTTTTTCTTTGATATTACATTTTTCAACAGAAGATAAACAACAGTAGATAATCTCAAAATTACGGAAAATATCACTATCAAAATAGAAAGCTCTGCGATTGACTCGCAGTTGCTTATTTTTAATGATAAAATCTTAACATTTAAGGTATTTTCAGAAATAAACGAAAAATATAATGTCAATGATTGGTTATCAAAAAGAACATCAATTTTACTCGTATTGTCAGAAACTTTTGTGCCATCGTGACTAGCAATCCAAACTAATTCATTACATATGAGAGTTTACAATAGTTGTAAAATAAGTATAGTCTTAACTAATAATCAGCAAATAAACTGATATTCATTACAAGTATACTAATGATAAATTATAATTATCAAGAATTGTGTATTCCATCCTGTCCAGGAGCAGTATCAGAAACAATTATCTATTGATGCAGAGGTGAGAAATTTTACCTTTGATCAACTTTAATAAACATATTTAATACTGCAATTTGACCAATGTTGGTATATATTCTATATAAGAATAATAAATTGAATATTTAAGATTTATAAGAAGCAAATATTATTTGTAAAAAGTGATGCAGTTAAATTTTCTCCTATCTAGTGTTTGGTGATTTCCTCTACATGTAATATTCTAAAACTCTTTGTGATTACTTTTTTGGAGCCTACTGGACATCGCGCAATTTCATCTGGAGTTAGTTCTGTAACCACGCCGCTGTATATGTTTAATTTCACCCTTTTTGACCCTAAATAAACAGGTTTATATATTGCACGAAGATAATTGCTTTTGCACACTGATCTCTCCCATATTGCATAGACGTCACCATTGTATGCTGATAATACAATTATTTCTTCGGTTGGCATTGGAATAAGTTTTTGCCTTAGGTTTCTCAATCCAATTGGTTTATCGGGCGGAAAAATGTATCCTCGAAATTCGAATATCGGTGTCGAATAGTTTAAGGGAATAAGTCGAACAAATTTAAGTTCTTCTCGTTCAAATCCAAGTATCCTAAAGAAAGTTTGCCTTTCAGCAGGGGACCTGGACCTGACACGGGGACAAGGATCAACAGGTGGTGGAGACTCGGCAGAAGAATTATATCTGGCAGGAGGAAGAGACGTTTCAGGAGATTTTCTTTCGGAAGAAGAAGAAAAAGGTTTGCAAGGAGGAATTCCAGGGATAGGCTCGCCATTCGGCAAGCAATCAAATTCCCAACTGAATTCTGCAACAAGAAACTAAGGATTACATTCTTCTGAAAGTATAAAATTGTATATTGGTATATCATGAGTTTTGAATCTGGTTGTAATTTTCAATGTGATTTCTAACCTAAAGTCTACGCCAAAAGTACGCGAACATCAGTTGGATCGCTAGTAACTCGTTAAAAAATATCACACAAGATTCTAACCAGAAGAGTCTCGAATGCAATGCAGTTTTCCAAAGTAGCCGTCATATAACAAATGTTAGAAAAAAAGTATACATTTCACAATAATAGGTATATCAAAAGAAAGGGGATGTTGGCTTGCTTGAAGGCTAATAGATATACATATCTTTCAATTTAGGAGACTTTTAGCTCTCCCGTGTATCTGGCTAGAATTTTTGGCAATTTTTTAACGCGTTGCGATAGCTTAAAGTGAGGGTGGCATACTTTTAATGGCTACTTTATTTGTGGGCCCAGGGGCATAAGTGAATGTAGCATCTAATAGGTTTATTGAAAAAAGTGATGGGCATGATTATATTTATTTTCAACATTTTTGGCTAAGGTCGAAGGTAGATAAGGTAGGGTTTATTAAGTATGCTAGGCACATTTTGTTAAATATGTTGTTAATACTGTAAATATGGGCATATATAATATATTATTGAAAAGCGACTTGTGTGGTTTTTTTACGTTTGAAATTTTTTCGATTTTAGTGAAAGGCAGAGAAAAATCGGAACGTGGAATGTTGCTAGGTCTGGCTTCTTAGGTTTGCTGGTTATTAATTTGGGGGCGGAGATATATACTCAGACTTTTGAATGAATGACTGATATGATTATTTTAAATTTAAAAACTTCCCAGTATTTTTGGTTGAAGGCAAATAGGATAGAGATCGTTAATTATACTAGGGGTAGTTTTTTTATCATTTTTGGATATTAAAGTGGTCCGAAAATGTGACTATTTAAATGTTTATGGGCGACTGGAAATTCGTATAATATAGGCAATATCAGAACATGCATATTTTTTGTTCGTTTTTTTTTTAAATTATTTTTTAGCTTGCTAAAATGTTTTAAAATTTTTTAAAAAAGTATTGTAAAAGTGTTAAAACTGTGAGTCCACTCTGAAGATCTCGGACTATTAATATGCCCTTCATTTCTGTTATCTTTGTTCACTTCACAGAATAAAGTAATGATAAAATTTGTTACAGGAAATTTTTTAAAGGAATAAAGTTTTATTCAGACAACTTTGCGTTTTTCGAAACACACGTGTTGCCATGGAAAAACAAAAGAGAGTTTAACCGATATTTGTTTGGAGTTAAAGTTTTTTTTGTTTGCTCTTTAAAACATTCACTTTACACAAACTTAACAAAAGCTTGCTGTAAGTATTCAAATATTTCAATTTTGGTAGAATTCTCTTTGTTCTACAATTGTTACATAATGTTTCTGAAATATGAAAAGTTGCCAAAATCCATTTTGGAATCTGCGAGAACAAATAACACCAAGATTAAATAAATTGGTTCATAACTTCTTATGAAAAATTGAACTTGAAAAAGAAATTGTAATTTTACGTTTTAAACCCCATAAAAGGAACAATTGCTTTTAGCAAGCTGAAAAATAACTACAACAAAACAAAATATAGGCAAATTTTGATTTTTTCTAGGCTATACAAATTTCCAATCACCCATGAATATTTAAACATTTGCTTTTTCTCGACTACTCTACTACTCTCGAATATTGTTTTAGGCATCAGTACATTAACTAGATTCTTAAAAATGTATTTCGTGTAGTTAAAATTAATTGCAAAATACCCTTGCTGTTTTGTGTAATATAAAAACTTTAAATTTTTTCGTTAAAAGTGCTGTTAGTGCGTTTACGGAATAACTGATTAGAGTGGAAAATGCAGCCTGGTGATTTATCAAGGTTGCTTAAGCGACAACATATAATTGTTGAATATGATGGATGCTATTTTAAGTGGCGACATGTTGGAATTGATTCATAAAGTTCAAGTAGAGAATTTAGTGAATTTCGCGAATACATATTAGGTTAAGAACGCCAATTATTGGTAACCTTTCACCCATTGTTTGCACCTTTATCGCAGTTTATGGATAATATATTTTTTATCAGTAAAGCAAAAAACGGCAGAGCTCCTAAAGGCCCTCACCAAAGAAGACTTCCAGCACTGCTTCGATCAATGAAAAAAAAATATGGAAAGGTATGTGGCGAGTGGAGTGGAGTATTTCGAAGGGGAGCATTCAAATGTTGAATAATTTTTATAATAAAACCCTTTTTTGTAACCAGTCTCGTTATTTAATAGCCAGACCTCGTATTTCATAAAGTTCCAGTCATTTTTACATATACTCCACATATTAATTATCCAGTGCAATGAAGTATGTTTGCAAAATTAAGTAACTTTGCTTCGCTTTTTGGCATTCCAATATTGGATCTCAGGTGCCAAAAATTGATGCTCTAATCCTATATGTGGTTGGAACGTAATCTCGCGGTGTTGTAAAGGTGTCTTGTCCGACTACTTTTAATTTTAAAAAAACTTCTGACAGATTATGATCTAAGAGCCCTAATAATAATTCGCAATGAACTATAAGTGCTGCTTTAGAATATATTGAATATACGTTAATGTGTATAATGAGTTTGTATATTATATTTATCAATATAAATCAGGCTCATGGTCAGGGATAAGACCATATTCCAGACAAGCTTCATATTTTCTAATGCGAAGAAAAAACTAATTAAAGTATTAATTTCGAATTTTATCAAGAATGTACCTGATGAATATTCTACCGCTTTAGTAACCGATATAATCAATATTACAGTTTGCTATCAATTAGATTAAAGGCTTGATAAAAGACTGTTTCAAGGAAAACTGAATTATAAGTCATATCTATGTTTACCTTATCTTTTGCGTTTTACCAAGAGCTGATTTTTATATGTTTAATTTATCACTATTCAATTCAAGCTTTGAAAAATTAATGTTAATCCTAAAAAATATGTTATAACATTAATTTTGAATGGTTATTATTAGTAACATTATTCTGAGAAACATCTATATGCGAGGATCTAACCATTCGACTTTAGGGCATCTCTTAAAAAATGTCGATAATTATACTGATATGATTTATTTATTTTTTTTCTAAACATTCGTGCCGGATTTCAAAGTTCTAAGGATTTCGAGGACTTTTAATATTTTACCAGGATTTCTAGAAGAAATTTAGTTTAGTTTTTCAAATAGAATTTAAACCGATATTATAGTATTTAAACGCAATATTACAAGGAAATTTCAAAGCATTTCTATGCAATGAAAAATATTTTAAAAATATTTTACTTTATGTCAAATTATTTCAATATTAGATGCTTTTTAAGTTGCTTAGGTTGCTCATGCTTTGAAATTTCCTTGCAATATTGTTGCAACGGCCCAATCCCGTTGAAACGAAAGCGGAAACAAAACATCGATTAATTAACTGGGTTTACTTATTTCCAGCTGCTGAAGAAAACATTCCAACTTGTAAAAAAATTTTGCTCGAATTTCTTCGTTCAGGTAAAGAGGGAATAAAAACTGTTCTAAAGAATATTTTGAAGAAGCAGCCTTTAAAAAAATTAGCAGGTGGGCATTATAAACTTTAATCTGCAAACCTTCAATATTTAAAAAACCCATCATTGGATCTTAAAACTTTTCACAAATTATTCGAAAAATATTACTCAGAAAAAACCGTACATAAATTAACAATAAGTATAACTATCTATTTTCAATATTTCAACCATAATGTCGGCTTCACTTTCAAACTTTCTTGAATTGATGTATGCAATACTTGCTACAAAAAATAGACAGAAGAAGTGACCTTAATTGCACACAAAAAAAGTGCTCAAACTTATTCATCATTGAAGAAGCAAATACTCTTTGAAAATACCTAAAAAGAACAGAATGAGAATTTCTCCTCTTGAAAAAAAACAAAGAAGAGGAAAGAAAAAATAAGAAGGCAACCTCTCTCTTTTTTTAAAAAAAATTCTCATCTATAAATAATTTTTTTTTTCTTCGTCTTTCTTTTATTTTATCAAACCACAAAAAAACCTTTTTAAATATAAGCACCAACGTTTCGGCACTCATACAGCACCCTTATCAAGGCAAACAAAAGATTTTTAATTCAAGCCAACAGGAATGGCAATACTTCCATGATGCTCTCTCCCTGACACCCTGACAGCCTAATTAAAATTGAAGAATCCTAAATGGGATTAAAATCAAATTTAAAAACCTAATCAACGTCTAATAATCAAGTTAATGACCAGATGGATGCCCCGACAAAATAACGACACTCCTATTGCAAACGTGATAGGAATTTTCGCACATTTTCGCAGAAACAAAAAAATGAGAGCGCATTGAAACGAATATGTGGAATCAATTCAATACGTTAGTAAAGCTTTTGTTTTGCATTTTTCCCCAACGGACAAGTAAACGTTTATGATCATTATAAACGGGAGAAGGCAACTACTTTTTTTTAACTAGTTATCTTAAAATAAAAGATCTAGCAAGAAGTTGTCCACTCCTAATTGGACTAAAATCGGCTTAAATAAAATTTGTGAACAGCCTTTTAAATTTTCTAAGCCCCCCTGCAAAAGAATTCTTTGAAAATTATTTTTCGCAATTTATTTAGAATAATTCTGCCGAAGACAACACTAAAGACAGTGATGAAAATGATTTAATTATTTATAAAGAAATCGTACAAGTTATTGTATAAATATTATGCAAGTTGTAATTTTTATAATTTTTATCAAAAAACAATTAACAAATGTAAATTATAATGTCTTCATTACTATTTTGGTGGCCGGCTTGATATTCTAATCGTCCGCTGTTAAACAGCAGGACGAGCTAGTACGCGTACGGGACCGCGCTGATATCTTAAATCAATTGTGACTTTAAAAGTTTAAAACTATAAAACATATTTACCTCATATTTTTAATAAAACTCCCTTGAATCCTAACAAAAGTTTAGGTCACCGTTAATTTTAAATTTATAAAAATTCGTTCGACTCCCGAAGCGTTTGAAACTTTCAATTAAATTTTCTATTGGAATATTTTATTCAAAAATTAAAAATTGACCTAAAAAAATATGACATATTTTTAAGAGATGTATGTGCTCTAAAGTCGAGTGGTTAGCTCCTCACTTTTGGATGATTCTAAGAATAATGTTACTAATAATAAATATTCGAAATTGATATTCTAACATCTTTTATAGAATTAACATTAATTTGTAAAACCTTGAATTGGGTCGTGATAATTTAAACATATAAAAATCAGCTCTTAGTAAAACGTAAAAAATAAGGTAAACAGAGATATGAGCTGTAATTTAGTTTTGCTTGAAACACTGTTTTATGACGCCTTTAATCTAATTGATAGCAAACTATGATATTGATTAAATCAGTTACCGAAGCGATAGAATATTCATAAGGTACATTCTTTATAAAATTCGCAACTCATACTATAATTAGTTTTTTCTTCTTCTTAGAAAATATGAAGCTTGCCTGGGATATGGTCTTATCCTTGGCCATTAGTCTTATTTCTATTGGTAAATATGATACATAAACCTTTTATGCACATTTACGTATAATTAATATATCCTAAACCAGTACTTATAGTTCATTGTTAATTATTATCAGGGCTTTTAGATCATTATGTTTCAGAAGCCCCAGATTTCACCAGTCTAGAATTTTTAACTAATCTTCCAAATTATCTCCATGTAAAACAAGCATAAAGTTTTTAAATTGAAATTAGTCGGAAAATACACCTTCACAACAACGCCAGATTACGTTCCAATCGTAAGATAAGTGCACCAATTCTTGGCACCTCAGCCACAGTATTGGAATGCCAACAACCGAAGCGAAATTATTTAATTTTGCTTACATATTTAATTGCACTGCATAATTAATCTGTAGAGTATATCTAAAAATGACTAGAACTTTATGAAATTCGAGGTCTAGCTATTGAATAACGAGACTGGTTACGAAAAAGGGTTTCATTATAAAAATTATTCAACATTTGAATGCTTTCCTTTAATATACTCCCCTCCCCTTGCCACAAACCTTTCCATAGGTTTTTTTCATTAGAAGCTCTGCCGTTTTTTGCTTTACCCCTTCCTTTGACTCAAATAGGGTCCCTTTCAAAGCAGATGTAATCTTTGGAAACAAAAAAAATCGCACAGTGCCAAATCTGGCGAGTACGGCGCGTGCTCGAGCACTGGAGTGCGTTTATCGGCAAAATACCGCACAATTTGGTTGATTTTGGTCACTATTTCCCGAGTTAAAACAGTGATAGGGCGACCGGGGCGCTGGTCACCTTGAGTGATCTCTCGGCCCTCACTGAAGCCATTACCCCACTCAAAAACACGCGCACGGGATAGAGAATTGTCCCGATAGGCCTCTTGCAACAATTTATAGCACTCAGTCGGAGTATTTTTCAATTTAACGAGAAATTTAAGATTGATACATTGCTCCTGTTTTTCGTCACACATGTTTTTCGGCACGAGACAAAAATACGTTCGTTTCAAACCGCTACTGCACAAATACTATAATAGTGACGAAAACGTGTTTTGGTACGTGAATAGAGAAGATTTCCAGATACCCAACGCACTACTCGTTTTTTCCCCCACCCCTCTAGGTGCGCAGTCTCGTTATTAAATAGCCAGACCTCGTAATTCCAACATTTTGCCACTGAAAATAGCATCCATTATATTAAAAAATTGTATGTTGTCATACAAGTAACCTTGAAAAACCTCCAAGCTGTATTTTCCACTCTAATTAGTTATTCCGACAACTCACCAATAGCACTTTTAACGAAACAAATTTAAAGTTTTTATATTACACAAAACAGCAAGGGTATTTTGAAATTACTTTTAACTACACCAATTACATTTTTAAGAATCTAGTTGATGTCCTGCTGCCTAATACAGTATTCAATAGACTGGTCCAGAAAAAGCAAATGTTTAAATATTCATGGGTGACTGGAAATTCGTATAGCCCAGACAAAATCAGAATATTTCTATATTTTGTTTTGTTGCCTTCTATGGGGTTTAACAAGTTAAATTATAATTTCTTTTTCAAGTTCAAGTTTCCATAAGAAGTTATGAACTAATTTATTCAATCTTGGAGTTAATTGTTCTCGCAGATTCCAAAATGGATTTAGGCAACTTTTTATATTTGAGAAAGAATATGCAACAATTGTAAAACAAAGAGAACTCTACCAAAATTAAAATATTAGCATTTTTATTGCAAGTTTGATAAGTTTCTGTGAAGTTAATTTTTTTTAAAGCATACTTTAAACTTCCCAGAATAAATCTGGATAGGAACAAATAAAGACAAAAACAACAAACGATAAACTGTACATCGATTGCTGATGAAAAATTCGCTGCAACAAAAATTAACTTCACAGGATATACTTAAACCAAATATCGGCCAAACTTCCTTTTGTTTTTCAATGACCACAATTGTGTTTTGAAAAACGCAAAGTTGTCGGAATAAAACTTTATTCCTTTAAAGAATTTCCTGTAACAAATTTTATCATTTCTTTATTCTGTGAAGTGGTCAAAGATAACAGGAATGAAGGGCGCAATAATAGTCCGAGACCAGGCAGGTAAATGCTTAGAGTGGACTCACAGTTTTGAAACTTTTACAATACTTTCTCAAAATTTTAAAAGCATTTCAGTGAGCTGAAAAATGACTCTACAACAAAACAAAAAATATGCATCTTCTGATATTACCAATATTATACGAATTTCGAGTTGCACATTAGAATTTAAACAGTCGCTTTTTGGACCACTTTAATGTTTAACAATGACAAGAAACGACCCCCAGCACAATTTAGCGATTCTTATCCTATTTGTCTTTAACCAAAAATACTAAGAAGTTTTGTAAATTTAAAATCATCATGTCACTCATTCATCCAAAAGTCTGAGTATATATTTCGATCTCCAAATGAATCACCAACAAACCCAAGAAACCATACCTCGCGCATTCCACGTACCCCATTTTCTCTGCCTTCCACTAAAATCGAAAAAAAATCCAACTTACAAAAATCACACTAGCCGCTTTTCAATAATTTATTTTACATTCCCACACTCACAGTATTAACAACATATTTAACAAAATGTGCTTAGCATATTTAATGAACCCTATCTTATCTACCTTTGACCTTAGCCACAAATGTTGAAAATAAAAATAATCATGCGAATCACTTTTTTTGAAAAAGTCTGTTAGATGCAGCATTAACGTACATTGTACGTGGTTTGCAGGGATAATTCAACCTGATTTTTTGCTGCTAATTAAAATTTTTAAACTTTTTTAAATCCTTTAAATCTATTTTTTCATCTACTAAAAGTTTGATAATAGTAATTTAAATTTTACTACAGGAAAAAAAAATTTTAAAAGTCTTTGAAGATGGTAGACTGCCCCCTTAAGTTTTATTTGTGATAAATAGAATTAGATAGAAGCGTTAGAAACAGTCGACAAATAAATTAGGCGTTAGAAGTATGCTAAAAAAAATTGCAAAAAATTCTAGCCAGATGCACGGGAAAGCTAAAAGTCTCCTAAATCGAAAGATATGTATATTGTCTTTCTCAAATTCTTTTACGACAGCGCTGATGTAAAACGTGCTGAAAGATAAGCTTTTGGAGCTTCCAAAACCTTACGAATATTTCGGAATTTCAAGAGAGATCTATTAACCTTCAAGAGAGCCGACATTTCCTTCCTTTTGATATTCCAATGGTTGTCAAATGTATACTTTTATTCTAACACTTTTTATATAAGTCACGAAACTGCACATTTTGAACCATAAAACAACCTCCTATTATTATTATTCTCTAGGATGATTTGTTTGTGAAAAGCGATCTTCAAGTAGCAAACAATTTATTTTGAAATTTGTAAAACTGCATTGCATTCGAGACACCTTAAGGAGCGTCTGTGTATTTTGTCAAATGTTTCAAGATGCATTTTTTACATCAGCGCTATCGTAAAAAAATGTTTCAAACAACATTATACATACCGTTTAATTCGAGAGACTTAAAGCTTTTACGTCTAACTGGCTAAAATCTTGTGTGATTTTTTAAAAAGATTTGTGAGCAATCCAAGTGAGGTTCGCGTACATTTGCGGTAGACTTTAGGTTAGAAATTACCAATTACCACCACATTCTTTCTTGTTGCAGACTTCAGTTCAGAATTTGATTGCTTGCCTAATGGCGAGCCTATTCCTGGTATTCCTCGTTGCGCACCTTCTTCTTCTTCTTACGTAAGAAAATCTCCTGAAACGTCTCTTTCTCCTGCCAGATATCATTGTTCTGCCGGGGCTCCACCACCTTCTGATCCTTCTTCCAGTGTCAGGTCCAGGTCCCCTACTGCAAGGCAAAACTTTTTTACGATACTTGGATTACAATGTAATGAACTTAAATTTCTTCGACTTATTCCCTTAAACTATTCAACCCCAATATTCGAATTTCGCAATTACGTTTTTCCTCCCGATAAACCAATTCGATTGAGAGACATCAAACAAGGACTTATTCCCATGCCAACCGAAGAACAAGTTGTATTATCAACATCCAATGGTGACGTTTATGCAATATGGGAGAGATTAATAAACAAAAGGAATTATCTTCGGGCAATACATAAACCTGTTTTTTTGGGGTCAAAAAGGGCGAAAATAAACATACACAGCGGCGTCGTTACCGAACTAACCCCAGAAGAAATTGCGCGATGTCCAGTAGGCACCAGAAAACGAATCACAAAGAGTTTTAAAATATTGCATGCAGAGGAAATCACCCGGCACTAGATAAAAAAAAAATTTAACTGCATCGGTTTTCACAAATAATTTTTTCTATGAATCGTACATATTTAATTTAATTAGTTGATCAAGGGTAAAATTTCTCACCGCCGCATCAATAGATGATAGTTTCTGATATTGCTCCTGGACATGATAAGATACACAATTCTTGATAATTATAATTTATCATTAGTATACTTGTAATGAATATCAGTTTATTTCATAAAAAATAGTTAAGACTAGAATTATTTTACAAAAATTGCAAAAGCTTAAATAATTGCCTTTTTTCTATCTCGCATGTGTCATGAGATTGTTACGATTGATACTGACGATGGCAAAAAAGTGAAAAGTTTTTGCAAACTTTGATACTAAAAATGATATTTTTAATAATTAATAATTGCTATTATTTTCTTCGTTTATTTCTCAAAATAACGTAAATGTAAAGAATTCACCATTTAAAATAACCAACTGCGAGACAATCGCAGAGCTCTCAATTTGGACAGTGATATTTTTCGTAATTTTGCGATTAGCTACTGTTGTTTACCTTCCGTTGAAAAATGTAATATCAAAACCAAAGTCTTCAAATATTTACGAATATTAAAGGAAGAACGCTTTGTATTAATAAATATTGTTAATTAAACGAAAAGCTCTTAGTTTAATGTATTAACATGTCCTAAAAATGTTTCATTAAGGTAAAGAGTATTTAAAAAGAAGAGACGTAATTTTTATTCAGTTCTCTGAATGAAAAATATTTCTGATTTTAGGAATAAAAAATATTACCAATTATTATTTTGTCAGAAGCTTGAGTGGTTTTGGTAATTGAATTTTTTGATACGCTCCCTTTTTACGAATTTCAGAAAATATTTAAATGTGGAATAATATTCCCAGAAAGTCTACTGTTTCTAGTTTAGGCAATAAACAAATAATCTTCAAATATGGTTATTTGTTTAAAAAATGTAATTTTCAATAAACTGTTTGAACCATTCCAGATATAGAAGAAATTATTTTTAAAATCAGATATATAATTTCAATTTTTAAAATCATAGGAAAATAATCTTTATAAATTACAAAATCTTATCTTATCTTCGTAAATTAATAAACTGACAATCTTAAATTGTTGCATTATAAGATTTAAACGTTTACGATTTAACCATAGAAGGAAAAAAGAAGAAAACAGCTTTAATTTGTTAACAATTGTTTCATTTTAAAATATGTTCTTGCACTTGCATAATGTTTTTAGGAAAAACATAAAACCGGAGACTTTTGCCAATTTTATATTGTTAAATGTTCTTCAGTTTAAAGTAAGAATATTTTTTTTTCACATCCTCGGTCTTCAAAGCAACTTATTTATATATATATATATATATTTCATCATTATAACATTATTTTTTAGATACATTTTTTGATCATTTGCACAATTTTAAAGAAGACAAGTATATGTGTATTTTTTGAATTGATTGAGATATTTAACTTTGCTTTTTAAATTCTAATGGAGAATCCTGAAGAAAATTGGATAAATCTATAAATAGGTATAATAGCCGATTTTTTGTTTCAAATCCAAAATTATAATTTGTTTGAAAAGCACGCTAGATACAAAAAAACTATATGCAAGATAGTTGTGCCAGAGTTTTTTTTTTAATCTTGAAACTGCTATAACTTCGTTTATTTTTTTTCACAAAAGTCATTGGGATGCATTGTTCGTATTTTTATTTGCTATACATGGCCATTCATAGAACTTTCAAATAATAAACAAGTAGCCTCAAAAATTTTGAAAATGCTTCAACTTTTTGAATTTTCATCCAAAACAGCTGGTCCCTTAAAGCGTGTGCCAAAGCACAATCCCATCAAATTAGTATTTTAAAATTTATCCAGTATACAGACAACAACAACAATGACGATGAAGAAAGACAGAGAAGAAAGAGTCAGGACAGGGAAATCTAACAATTAGCCAGCACCTAATTAAAGCCATCGTTGAGCGTTCTTGTCTTAAGGTTTTCTGTCTCAACCAGTACTTGTACGACATTCAGTTTCTTACATGTTTCAAGTAATTTATTTGACATTTCGACATCAGCTCCTTACATGGCAATGAAAGATTGGTATCCCTAATGATAGCTCCAGCTATACGAAAAAAGTCGCCTAGATTAGAAACCTGTTGTATCTGCTCGACTGACTAATAGAATTTGAAATATTAATTTGAAGTCTTCGTTTCTAGCTTCGAAGATCTACCTAGATTTTGTCACTAGGCAGGTTGATTAGCATCTTCTGTTTTTATTCAATGCTGATACATTTCGATATATTCTATCAACAACAAAAGTATCGGCTGAAACCAACTGTTCATTCTGTCAGCGTCTCTTACGAGTTCTTTTTGGAATATAGCAGCATCCATATTAGGGCTGTCTGAAAAGTATGGCCCTTGGTTGTCGAAAATGTGACAATCCAGTGCAACTATTACTAAAAATTTTACAAATTGCTGTCCTTTGTGAAATGAAAATGACTGTCGTAGAGACCTGCAGTTACTGCTCTTACGAGTACAAAAGTATGAATCATCAATAAAGGTGATAACTCAAGGAATTTGTGGTTTTGGATTATATAATTCATTAGTGAAAGCAGACTAGCAATATAATCATTCCTCGTGATTGCGCCAAATCCGATGTTTTTAGGTACGAAACATTGCATTAGGAATTGTCTGGCCTTGAAGATGATTCTACTGTCTGTCTACTAGAATATTAGAACAAGCTCTTGAGAAAAGCATCCGATAGACCTTGATGCAGTTTACATAAAAACATCGCAAGTTCTTTCTTTTGAATGTACTCATAATCACCTTGATAGGGCACTCTCTCACAAAAAGTTACATGATAAGTTACATGCTAAAAGCATTCAAAACCCATGTCAGAGAAACAAGTTTTGTGAGCAAGTATATTCTAGCTTATAGCAGTGGGTCTTTAATTACGTATAGAATTAATCCTTCATTATCCAAATAATCTAGACATGATCATACGTTTTCTGAAATGAATACATTGCATAAAATAAAAAATCTTGCTTTGTATTAGACTCATAATCTTTGTGTATTATATCAGCGGCATTGCAGATAAGGCAACAAGGATCTTTTACCATGGCAGAGATTGTGTTACCAATCGAATGATTTCATTAGTGCATATCCAATGCCAGTCTTTAAAATCCATCTTTTCTGTGGATAGTGATTTTCCTTTGCCAGAATTCGTATCTCCATCTATTCGAGTCGTGAGATGAGGAGCATATTGTCCATCAAAAATCTAACAACTTAAGAATTATCTGAATTCCATTATGATAAAAGATTCACAAACAAAGAATGCAAATATTAAATTAGGAATTGTTTCAGTTTACAAAATCAAGTAATTTTATAAAAAAATAATTAGATCGACTATATGACGTTGCAGGTGTGACGTATGCTCACCAATGAAGTAACATGGCTAAAAGAGAAAAAACACAAGAATAGAAAAAACGAATTTAGCACGCTGTCCCGCAGTGGCGGGGATATTACATCTGAAGGCAATCGCGAATGAGAAAAAATAAAAGAACAGCAAAAACAAGTATTGATGGTTCATACTTTTATACTCTTAAGCGCACTCTGTGCACAAAACACGGTACTTGGTCAAACCTATATTAATAGTTGCACCAGATTGAAACATTCTCAACATTCAAGGGCCACACTTTTCTGACAATCTCAATACTAGTGCTGCTATATTACAACATGATTTCGTAAGGTTTGCTGACGGAATGAGCAGATCGTTCCAAGAAGACGATGCTGCTCATACCTTCCTTTCATGGCTGAATATTTCCTTAAGTCATGTTCATATCTTATCATCACTAGCTATATATTTATTTCCTGTCCAAATCTTGTATTTTCTGTCTGAACATTAGCAACAAATGACAAGTTTACCTAGAATGACCTTGAAAAATGACCTGCTTCTTAAGGTCGTGACTTACTTTGCATTTCCTAATCAGAGCGAATTTACTTTCACGGAGAACATTTTTTTTATGACCTGCAGTTTTCAATAGATTGGCCCATGTTTGTTACAATGGTTTAGCGTTTGGAAAAATCGACTGATTATGAATTTTTTATCAAGGATTCTGTACTATCATGAGAGAATAACTATTTTTTAACGTCTTTACAGACTAGATGGAGCTATGCATTAAAAAAAGAATTTTGTTCTGTTTTTCAGATAAAATTTAATTACAATAATTTTTTTCGTTACATAATATGTAAGATGGAGCACTTTTGCATTTATGTTTAAGAGAAACAACTTTCTTGCATACCGTTTTTTTGTATATAGCGTACTTTATAAAAAATTTGGATTTAAAAACATCAGCTATTATGCCTACTTGAAAAGTTATCAAATTTTCTGCTGAATTTTAAAAAGTGTAAAATTCTCTATTAGAATCGAAAAAGAAAAGTTAAATATCTCAATCAGTTGTAAAAATATACATATACCCGAACTCTTTTTTGAGCGATAATAACAAAAAAAATATATTGTTATAAATAAAAATGTTACGCATGTCCACTATTTTAAAGTAAAAATTTTTTTCAGCTCTCTGTCATTTCTCTAATGTAGGTCTCTGCTGTAATGATTCTGTCAGTAGCACTTAAGAATAATTATGGAAGTGAATTGTAAAACACATCACCTGTTCGGGGCGATCCGTTAGCATGTTTGCTATTATGTACAAACAAAAAAATATGTATTATTGTAGGAAAAATATGGTGGCCACTAACCCCGGAGAATCGGGAGAACCGGGAGAAAACCGGGAGAAACATGCACCGGGAGAAAACCGGGATAAAGCCGGCAGAGAAATATTACACCTGGAGATTTTCCATATTTCATAATTCGAGTATTTTGTAATTCTTGTAACTTTTAACAATATTTTTGCCTTATTCAAAATTCTGCAATGACAGTGACTTTTGATTTCACAAAATCACATCTCTAAGTAAAAAAAACCTATGCAGTCCTTTTGAATGTCACTTACAATACGTAATATGGTATATGTTAATAATACATTTATCGTCTTGCAAATGTCTATAATTTCAATTACCAATTATATTTTGAATATGCAGTTCTAAAGCAGTTCAATCTTTTAGGCCTTGAAACTAAAGTTTTTCTTAAATTATTTTTTAGATTAATTTTTGGAGCTTTCGAATTCTCCATATATTGTTGTTTTAAATATAAATAATCAAAATTTCAGGACCATTAAGCTATTAAATACTTTTAAATTTTATATTAAAAGCCTTGATAGTCCGTTTTAATTTTAATAATTTCGATGTAAATATAAAGCAATTTCGGATTGAAAAGCATAAAATTGCACAATTTCAAAAAAATGAAATCATATCATAGCAAGATTGTTTTGTCTTTTTTATTTTTATTTCTCTGTCTACTAAATTGAAATTATCTTCTTTTAGTTGAAGATTTAAACAAATAAATCATTTCAAATTCAAAAATGGTAGAATCGAGAATTTATAGAATTAATAATAATTCTAAAGGAAGATTTAAAGTTATAAAATTAAAAATTGAGTGTTGATTAGCAACTTGAAAGTTATTAGTTTTTAAGCGATTTATATTTACTTTCAGTAATTGAAATTGGAAAAGGTTTAAGCAAAAAAAAGTTTTAATATAACAATTTTTGGTAACTAAAATTTTTTTATGTAATGGCAATTTATGATTCTAGAATTTTAGAAGCTTTGCATTTGAAAGATTCAATTTAGCTTTCAAGGTTAAATTATCAAATTTTAATCGCTTTGAATACAAATGATTTAAATTTAAAATTATTTTATCTTGAATTATTTACTTTGAACGTTTTTATTATAAAGAATACAATCTTAATCCTTCTGCATTCTAAATGATCCAATTTCCAAACTTTGAATCTTAAATATTCCATTTTTAACGTTTTAACCTTGTCCTGTTTTTGACATTTTAATCTAAAATAATTCTAGTTTCGTGATTCTCTTAATTAAATTATAATTGTTCAATTTTTAGTGCTTTAAATTAGAAATTATACAATTCCACTCCTTTTTCTAACTAAATTGTCCAAAAAAGTTCGTTTTTTTTTTAATTTACAACGCTTGCAATTTCAAATTATTAGTTATTTTATGATTTGAATTTAATTAATGTCTTTGAAATTTATAATATACGTACAAAGCGGTGGGTTTTGCCATGAGAGTTAATTTTTTATAAACCGCGAGAAATCACGAATATCACCGGGAGAATCGGGAGAAATCCGGGAGACAAAAATTTTTAAAATAGTGGCCACCCTGAAAAAGCCGAGGGGACCTAGCACTATTTAGTTTAAAACCTCTTTTTGCGTTTTAGACATCATTTGACCACTAAATAAAATTATTCATTTTTAATTATTTTTTGTCTCATCATTTTTTTTTTTTTTCATCTTGAAAATCCTATAATTCTGCTGATTTCGTCCCAAAGTGTAATAAAACAAAAAAGTATTGCCGTGAATTCATCTCCTAAAATTTTTCTTCATGTATGCTGACGTCACATAGCTAATTAGTAATAAAATGTAGTAGTTGAAATAAAAAGGTAAATTTTTAAAATTATGAATTGCTCAGTTTTAAATAAGAATGCAGAATTTTTTTAGTTTATTCTGTATAATTATAACGAGCATTTAATGTGGTAGAATAAATTTTTAAAGTACATGGGGTTCGCAGAATACGGAAAAGCTACAGAAAAATATCCTGATTATTTTTTTTGAATGTTGTTATTGTTAAAAAAATGTACATGAATTATATTACGATGAAAATAAAGAATAATAGCTTTAAAGATATTTTTTGTCAGTTCCCATAAAAAATGGTTACCGGTGCCGAAAAAAATTATTTTGACCAAGTATTTTTAAGGATAAAAGTCTACTTTTATCGAATATTTACTATATGTTCATTAAGATGATTGTGTGACGATACAACATTGGTAAAAAGGAAAGTTTATCAAACCGTTTTATTCACAACAATCAACTACATTTTTTCATAAATGTATTTTTTTCTTATCAGTCTCTAATAGATATCTTTTTTTAATAAAAATTGGTCAAGTCGTTTTTGAAAAAAATGCTTTTTTATCCCCCCCCCCATAACTTAAAAAAAATTAAATTTGAAGTTTGAAATGCTTTGTAGTTTTTTTCTGCCATAGGATGAACATGTGACATAAATTTTAGCCTTTCAGAAAAAATAATTCGCAGCAAGTGAATTTGTACATATA
This sequence comes from Druon quercuslanigerum, assembly GCA_010014905.2. Lineage (NCBI taxonomy): Eukaryota > Metazoa > Arthropoda > Insecta > Hymenoptera > Cynipidae > Druon > Druon quercuslanigerum. The sequence goes on along the minus strand of JAAAKG020201402.1, from coordinate 4,006 downwards.
TAGCAAAAAATTATTGAAATATCTGTTACCCTACCTAAGTGACCTTGAAATTTCAAAATATCGAATTAATCGACTTTTTCAGTATTTTCTTAGAGTTACGGCAATTTTTCGACTATTTGACCATTAAATGTCTAATGTAATTTAGGAAGAATGTATTTTTAATGTATTATACCAATAATAATTTATGCAGAATGTCGATATTAAAATCATTTTTATTGATTCTGGATTATAAGAAAATATCTAAAAGTGATATATTGCTCTTTATTTCAAAACAAAATTAATTTTCGGTGTCGAAATAAGGTAAAAATGTTTTAGAGTGTACCTAGATTTACACTTTTACAGTGAGGAGGTAATGTAAGAAATTGTATCCGGCCAGAATAACTTAGAGGATTGAAAAAAAATCCAGAATTCAATTTTTTCGCTATTATTTTAAAGTTATATGACTTATCAACCATGTGACCATCATACGAGTATTAAATATTTCTTAATATATATGCTGAATAAAAATTAAATACCGGAATAGTCGGAACATACATTGACTTGATGTAATGTCAATCAATTATCAAAGTGTTACCAATAACCTACTTTTATGTTGAAACTAATGCCATTAATCAGCATAAAAGTAATACTTAAATAATTTGATGATATTATAACAAGCCAATATATGTTCCAACTATTTTTTAATTTGATTTTATTTATAATATATTTTGATGAATATAATTAAATATTTAATAATTTTGGGAACAAATTGAATTATGGGTTATTTTTTAATCCTCTATGTTATTCTAGCCGAAAAAAATTATTTAAATTACCTTCTCACTTTACAAGTGTAAATCTAAGTACGATCGAAAACATTTTTACCTCATTTAGATACTTATATAGAATAAAAATATTTAAATCAATTTCTGCTGTGCTATTTTTTTCCTGAAACTTAAGGGGAGTTTTTCCGACTTCCAACAAAACGCTTTCTTTGCTATTAGAGCTTTTTCGAACAAATTTATTTTTTTCGATACACACTAATCTACATGTAATACTAATGTTTTGAACAATCGAATGATTATAAATATTTTATCAACAAATCTATATTATCACGAGAGAATAACAGTTTTTATCAGTAACATATTATGTAAGATGAAAAACTTTTGCATACATTTTTAAAAGAGGCAACTTTGTTGCAAACATTTTTTTTACATCAAAAAATAATAATTAATAACATTTTTGTTATTCATAAAGCCATAAAAAACTTTATTTTTTCAGAGAAAAATTTTTCTAGGCAAAAAATGAATTTTTAAACTGAAAAAAATTGAAGATCTCATTTTAAAGGCATGTTGATACATTAAATTTGAAGCTTTCTGTTTAATTAATAATATTTATTAATACAAAGCGTTCTTTTTTTAATATTTATAAATATTTCAGGACTTTTTATTTAAAATTACATTTTCCAATAGCCGATAACCAACAGTAGATAATTGCCAAATTACGAAAAATACCTCTGTCAAAATTGACAGCTCTGCGATTGTCTCACAGTTGTTTATTCTAAATGATGAATTCTAGAAATTTAAGTTTATTTAAGAAATAAACTATGAAACTAACGCAAATTATTAATCAATAAAAAGCACATAAGTTTTAGCTGCATTGTAAGAAATTGTGCATAAAAAATATCATTTTTAGAATCAAAGTTTGCAAAGCTTCGCATTTTCCTGTAATCATTTGTCAGCTTAAATAGTATGAAGATTAGAAACCTTTTATCAATCGTACCAATCTCACGGAATATAAGAGTTAAAAAAGTTCAATAATTTAACGTTTTATGGTTTTTGTAAAATAATTATAGTCACAACTATGATAAATTATAATTATCAAGAATTTTGCCATATTTTACCCTTGACCAGTGATATATTTTATATGAGAATATTGAATTGAATATGTAAGATTGATAAAAAATTCCTCATTTGTGAAAAATGATGCAGTTAAATGCTGCTGAATCTTGTCCTATCTACTTTGAAGTGATTTCATCTAAGTGTAATATTCTAAAACTTTTTGTGACTCGTTTTCTGGTGCCTACTGGACATCTGTCAATTTCTTCTGGGGTTAATTCTGTAACCGTGCCGCTGTATATATTTATTTTCGCCCTTTTTGACCCCAAATAAACAGGTTTATATATTGCACGAAGATAATTGCTTTTGCTTATTGACTTCTCCCATACGGCACAGACGTCACCATTGGATGTTGATAATACAATTATTTCTTCAGTTGGCATGGGAAGAAGGTTTTTCCTTAGGTCCCTCAATTTAATTGGTTTATCGGGAGGAAAAACGTAGCTTCGAAATTCGAATATCGGGGTCGAATGGTTGAAGGGAATAAGTCGAATAGATTTAAGTTCTTCAAGTGTATATCGTAATATGTGAGTAACAGTTTGTCTCGCATGAGGAGACTTGGATCTGGCACGAAGAGATGGCTCGGCTGATTGTGACGTCCCTGCAGAAGAATGGTATCTGGCAGGAGAAACAGACGTTCTAGGAGATTGTTTTTCAGAAGAAGAAGAAGAAAAACTTATATGATGAGGAGTATCAGGAATATTCCCTCCATCAGGCAAGCGATCGATTTCAGAACTCAATTCTGCAACAAAAAAACAGAGGATTCTCTTATTCTCAAAGTATACAAATGAATATTGGTATGACACGAGTTGCGAATGTGATTTCAATTGCCAATGTAGTTCCTAAACTAAATTCTGCAACTCGTTACAAAAAATACAAGGAAATGCTGGTCAGATAGACGTAAAAACTTAAAGTCTCACTAGTTGAACAATATGTATATTGTTGTTCTAGAAATTTTTTTTTAAATAGCGCTGATGTAAAAAATGAGTCTTGAAACATTTGACAAAATTCCCAAACGCTCCTTAAGGTTTCTCGAATGCAATGCAATTTTCCAAATTTCGAAATATGAAATTGTTTACTTAATATAGATCAAAATAAATCATCTTGGAAAAAAAATGATAGCCGGTTGTTGTATCGCTTAAATTGTGTAGTTTTATAAGGTATTTAAAGTACATGTTATACGCGACTCGCATAGGGCGAGATTCCTTCTCGCATACGACGTTTATCCATTCGGTGGACAACCATTTTAGATGTAAGAGTATTCGACACTAAAAAGTGAGAGAGGAAGAAGAGAGAGAGAGCGAAACACTATTTCCCGCCATGCTAACTCAAGCACATGCATCTCCCACCACTCGATCCTTTCCTACTCTGGCCAACTCTTGTGCAGCACGGCCTGTATAAAAAGGCGCGCTCCGCCACGTAACGTCAGTACGATCAGGGCTGGAAATCCGCTCTGATCAACAAGGCTAACGGCTGGAACTCCGCTGTTAGCCAACATCAACCTTCCCGGGCCGGAATACCGCTCGGGCTAGGCCATATTTATAAGCGACGCCACTATCGGCCAAGAGAAAGAAAAACTATTTCTCCTCTCTCCCTTACTCCCACGGCTGGACATCCACTCTTGGCAACCCTGTATGGTTCACGTACGCTCCGCACGCCACATGCGGCAGAGAGTGGAACTACACTTTATTCCCCCCCCCCCTCTCTAAATAACTAACACACCGTGAAATAATAGACAGTGTTTAGTAAAATAAAATAAAATAAACCTTGTGATTCAAGTAAATTACGTAGTATATGCCTTCTCCCAGGTCCGTTTCAGTAAACCCCCCACCACATGTTTTTACATTTATACAAACCCATTCGATTGCACCCCAAATGCGCTCCATTGCACCACAAAATAAAAATTTTGCGCCACAAAACTGAAGGAGTTATTGCAAGTGTTAAGGTGGGGTGGCATCGCACCACCAAAAAATTAAATTGCGCTCAACTGCAAGTACTGATAATGAGAAAGTGCAATATGGTGGAAGGGGGGGGGGGCTGGTGACACGCTTCATTTATCTCGAGTCCTAATTAATATTTTTAAATACTCTTCGGCTTATTCCAAAGCACTTCAAATGCGCTGCATCGCACCA
>JAAAKG020201391.1:0-23513 GCA_010014905.2 Druon quercuslanigerum | reverse complement strand
TTTTATTATCTTGTTTTTACAATTGTTAACAGTACGCATCCTATACAAAAATGTATTTTATTATTAAACATTGCATTGCATTTTGTGTAGCTTTTCTACAAATTTAATTGGTTTTTTTTTTCAATATTATTTTTTACGATTTAAACCAAAAATACGCATCCTACCGTAAAGTGGATGTGAGCAAATTTTTAGATATAATTGATGAAGAAAATTTTGTTAAATAAAATTCTACTTATTTTATGTTGCTTTATCGAAAATTTAACTTTTTAATTTCTAATATTATTTTTTTTGTAATTAACAAAAAAATTACGCATCCTATAAAAAATGATTAATATCAAATTTGTTAATCTTTTTTGGGTGAATAAATTTTGTCTATTTTTTTCACATATCTAGTGTCATTTGAACAAATTTAATTTTAAAATTATATTATATATTATATTCATACTCTCTTACAACCCTTTACTTGATGTCACGGGCTAATGTGCTTTAAAAAATGTGTTATACAACAAATTATTAATAACAAATCTATTGTTCATTTTTGGGTAACTGTCTTTTATCTATGCACCTTTTCTATTACCTTGCATCATTTTTCCAAAAATGTTTAAATTTTTATTTTTAATGTTATTTTTACGATAAAAAGAATAACTACGCGTCCTATGAAAAAATTATTAATGACAAATTTAAAGATCTTTTTTTTGATAAACAACTTTTTTCTTACCTTGTGTTGTTTACCAAACATTTTTATTTTTGTATTCATTTTTTTCCGTATCTTTCATAGTTTAAACGCAAAATAGAGTTTTTTTTTATTTTTCGTGTGATCAAAATCAGAACAGTTTGTCAAAAATGCTGGTTCACCTTTCTCTTAAAACGTGTGCCAAAGCACAATCCAATCCGATTAGTCTTTCAAAAATTATTCAGTATAGAGACAACAACGGGCACGCAAATGAAGGTAACAACGTCAGACACCATCGTAAAACCAGTTTTTTTATGCAGGGGGTCTCGTAACATGGAGATTTAAACAAAACCACGCTCGTTTTCACTTAAAACGAATGCCTTCTTATTATGAGAATATAAACATAAATAAATTTAAACAACAAACTTAAACTGCAACTGGAATAGTTAAATTACCAATAAAAAAAACTTATTTTTCAGCCAAAGAAAAAACGAATTTTCAACAAAATATATGCATTTTCAAACAGATACTTGAATTTCTAATTAAAAATATATAAAATAACTTTTGCAAATGAAGAACCATTTCTATTCAAATTTATATTGCAATTAACAAAATGAAGCACGTTCTCAAAAAAATTGCCTGGCCTATTTGTTTTTCAAAGAATTTTATAATTTTTTTGCAAAGTTATGAGCATTTGAACTTTTAAAACACTTAACGAATTAACAAATTCCCAAAACTGATAAAATGTGGGCAGTTTTCCTGCAATTGATGTAACGCAATTTTCTCATAAAGGCCAGCGTTTTTTTCTTGATTTCTTTCTATGTTGGTACCATTATGGTGAATATATCTCATGAGTTTACATGTTACCCGCGCCATGAAGACTAGAAAAAATTTGTTTTGTTACTGAAAAATGAATATTCAGATTTTTTTGCAAAAAAAAAAAGATGATACGAAAAAAAATAAAACAAGCAAAGTTATTTCTCTGAAAAATGTATAAAGAAAAGTATCTCGGCACTTCTCTCAACCTTGCGATTATTTCGAGAATTTCGTCTAAATAATAATAAATTCAGCTATAACTGTATTTTTTCATAAAAATAGAACATTAGTCTGTCATACATAAGTAAGTAAGGTATAAATCGACAAGTTGAAAGTTTTTTTTTTTTGTAAAATTCAAAATATTTTCCGATAATAAAAATGTAATATTTTCACAAAATACTAAAAATTTATTCTTATTTAGGCAAAAACCTTGAAAAAAAAAGAAAATAGAAAAAAGTGCCAGCTTGAGAACTTTTTAAGAGGAATAACTTTGCTATCAGTGCCAAAAAAATTGTTTATTCTCTCCAAATGGGCGGACACAAGATAAACTCTCATGCATAATAGTACCAAACTAAAAACAAATCTGGCCTTTTTAAGAAAACTGAGTTTCAAAATTCTCAGAAAAACTGCCGACATTTTGTCAGTTTTTAGAATTTTCCAAATTTTGTTTTAAATTTCGAAAAAAATGGGAACAACTAGTAAAAGCAAAAAGAAAATGTATAATATCTATAACAGCTTAAAAAAACAGCACCTTTTTCGTCAATTGCGTTACGATTTTTAAAAGTTCAAATACTCATAATTTGCAAAAAAACAAGTATGTCAAATTGGTGAAATACGTTTCTCTAAAATCCTTTCAAAAACAACATTTTTCATCTGCAGAAAATTCTGTCACTTGAACGTGTTCAGCCCGCATGGTTTGAAAAGAATTCGGTCCCGGATTTTAAAAAATCCTTGACAATTAGTGTCGACAAAACAATGATGTCTAATATTGATTTCAATTTTTTAAAAATTGTCGCTAATGTAAGGCCTCCAGTACATTTACCAGAACGGCCGGATCTCAGAATGGCCAAAATGAGGCTTTGACCAATCTGAAACGTTCCGCGGTAATAGTTTCGTTCTCGAGCCGAACTGAGCCGAAGTGTTCGAAATTTTTAACTTCGTGCCAAAACTTGTTCCGTTAATTTCTAAAATTGTCAAACATATGCACCGGAATGGCCGGAAAACCAATCACAGATCACCTTCGACAAGACAAAAAAGTCCCTTTTTGTCAAAGGTGTCATGCCGGTGCATGTGTTTGACAATTTTGGAAATGAACGGAACGCCTTTTGGCGCGAACTTTAAAATTTCGAACAGGTCGGCTGATTTCGGCTCGAGAACGACATTGTTTCCGCGGTACGTTTCTGATTGGTTAGCGCTTCATTCCGGCCATTCCGAGATCCAGTCGTTCTGGTGCATGGACTGGGGACCTAACGAAATCAGAAATTTAAATGTGCGAAGTTGACCGTTTGTTGAGAATTAGGTATTTTCACTTCAACCATCAGCTGAATTCCCTTCCTTAAGTGCTGAGAGGAGAAGAATGTACCTAATGCATGAGACAAACTTTATTTCTATAATATCTTTGTATTGAATAAAAATTATTATAATTTTATAAATTTATTAAAAAGTCAATACAAAATATATATTTATTTTCAAAACACTTATGTAGAAAAAATGAGTGCTTACGAAGATATTAGCAAAATACGGCCAAAATAGACCGAATCCCATGCATTTGGTCAATAATTTTCCCTTCAGCAGTCAACGAAGTGAACTTAGTAGTTGAAGCGAAATTACCTAATTAGATATTTTCACTTAACCAGTAGTTAACTTCACTCCGTTGAGTGCTGAGGTAAACACAATAGATCGAATACATGGCTGTGCGATTTAGTCCATTTTGGCAGTATTTTGTTAATATCTTCATAAAATCTACTTTTTCCTATATAAATATATTTGAAAATTATTCTTTATTCTTTAAGAACTATGTAAGGAAATAATAACATAATAATAATTAATCATTACGAAAATATTACAAAAAGAAAGTTTTGTCCCATGCCTTTGGTGCCATTGTTTTCCCCTCTGCAGTCAACGAAGTGAAGTTAGCTGGCGATGAAGTGAAAATGCCTAATTTTTAACCAGTCATTCTGACATTTGATTGAAATTTTCGAATAATGACAAACAAAACATGAAGAAACAATTATTAAGAAAAATAATTATTATTAGCTATTTAAACATTTTAAAAAACTAAAATTTCACTGGTTTACTTATTTTGAAAATACATGAATAACCTATAAGACTTACACATTTTTTAAAGCACATTAGCCCGTGACATAAAGAAAAGGGTTGTACGAGAGTATGAATATAATTTTGGTCATCCAAAGACGCAATATATGAAAGTTCAGAGGTGTTGTTTTTATATATTTTTTCAAAACACTTTCGAAAATCTGAAGTCTTTGGAAAATTGCCTATATCACCAACAATGTTTTGTTTCTAAAAATAATCATACTTCCCCTTATTGAGCAATATTAGCTTTCAAAGATACTCGTATATATGTCAATAAAAAAGCAACACACTTAAAACGAACATAATAGAGTTGATCATTTTAAGATAAAGAACGCACTATTAAAACTCTATAAAAAAAAAAAAAAACTCGAGCATTGAATTGAGCCATAATCAAGTCTCAACGAATCCTTCAGAACAATAAAACCTTGAAAAGGATTTATCCTTCTCTCATCCTTAATATTAGTAAGAATAAAGAAAAAAACGAAACAACTCCAAAAAAAAAGTGAAGCAATAAATATTATGCCTGGGAAGAGCTTACATTTGTTTATTAATTCGCAGGAAATAGGGTCTGTACTTCCAGGAAAAGGGGGAACGCGGGGAGCATGTGCGCAAAAAGTAAAAGAGGGCGGGTTTCCTGGGTGGAATGTCTGAAGGGTGAAATTGAATTTGAGGCGAGGATCCCAAAAATGAGAAGAACATATGATTAAATTTCGCGAAATCCGAATGCCGGTTCGATGGACTGTCAGGCCATCGAACGCGGCAGTGGAAAAAAATCGTTCAGAGAAGCACCGCCATGACGTCGGATAGCGGCAGCAAGTTAGAAAATGGCAACCAGCGAAAAACCAACGTTTAGGTGAAATCAGGCATTCCCTGGTGATTTGCCTCGACAAGAAACGAAGCAAGCCACCCACAGAATTACATAAAATCAGTTAATTTGGGTAAATTTACGTGCTCGAGCACATGGTTCTCCGAAAGATGGCGGATCCCAGTGGATGCCGCGGTTGACAGATCGGGAAACGCCGGATTTTACGGATTTCGGGATTCTAAAGAATAATGACAATTACCTTGCGCTTCTCGAGATTTCGGATCTTGTGCTCGATTACAATAATCGCCTGGCGAATAGGATCGAAGGCCTCCGTAGAGGCCTGTTTCTCAAGTTTAGGGTTGGCAGAAGGCATCCTTCACGGGCAACAAACGCGAACTGGAATACTAACACACTCAACACAGTAACACCACAAACACCACTCAACCGTTAATAATGTGTGTGTTCTTGCGCAGAAAACAGGGATATAACAGCCAATAAAAATCCTAGAATGACAAATCGTCACTTCCGCCCGCGAAATTACGAATTTCGAATATTTCCGTGAGAGTAGGCGGTTGATTTTTCAGTTTAAGTCCAACATGATTTTCTAGTCTTATTCGTACTTATTGCTTAGGTTAAGATAATCACTATTTTAAACAGAAGCATAATTTACTTTTAAAGTGTCTAAAAAAATAGGTAATTCTCTCAGGAACAGGAAATTGAATTAATTGAAAAATTTGTGTCGTGTACATTATTACCGCCTGTTAGTATGTCTCCCGATTAACATATAAGTAAGGCAGATATTATTTTGAACGTAAATATTCCGTTTTTATCAAAATTATATTATTACCAAAGATATTAGGACCTACTTTCTTTGATATTACTATTATTCAAATATGTATCATTCTAATTTGATTTTTAGAATAATGTTTATCTAAACTTACGAAATAAATCTCTTAGAATCTTACAACAAATTTGAAATAGAAAGAATTTGAAAACGATTCAACTTTGAGAATAGGCGAGCAAAATTAGTTCATTTTTTAATCTGCGTTCTTAATTGTTAATTAAATACGAAAAAACATAAATATTTTTATCAAAAGTAATGAATAAAAAACGCTTAATTATATTAAAATTTGTGTATATTAAAATTTTAACCGAATAAGCTAAGATAGTATTTCACAATAAATGTTTCAGAAATTTTTTCATATAGAATGTAAATGAAAGTTTGAAAAAATGAAAAAATATTTTCTAATGGCTTCTAACTTTTACTGTAAATCTTACAGTGCTTACAGTATGTAATCTTAGAAATTTGAATACATAAAATAATTCCCCAGAATCAATTTTCACCAGTATAAATATTATAATATCTTTTAAAAATGATAACTATATCCCAAAGATTTATAAATGTTTACCGAAAATAAAAAATTTTAAACCTATATTTTAGGAATGCTCATTTATAGTAACATTTACCAAAAAGAATAAACTGAATTTTTAAATTGATCTATTTACTTTACAGATTCAAAAACTGAATAATTCAAACGCCAAAACTGACTTTAGTGAAATATAGAATTTAATGAGACAGAAATTTCCAGATGAACCATTCGGGGTTTCAAGGCTTGTCTCATGAGTGCGATGTACTTATATTGCTCAGGAAATCCTAGGAAATTCTATGTAAATTCTTTCGACTTTTTTTTGAAGCTCGGATTTCTACCACGGTCAGTTTTACCAGAGATGATCTCTGGGTTTACAGAGTTCAAAAGAATGGGCGGAATTCGAACGCATAAACCTAAGCACGCAAGTCAATTGTCTTGATCTTTACACGATTACACGAGTTGCGTTTTGAAAAAAATTCCGAAATGCCTTGGGAACGTCTTCTAAATACGCGCCCATTCCATCGTGGCACACAACAAAAGCTCTCGGTTTTACCTTTTATCCATAGAAGCATAGAAGGATCATGCATAGAAGTGAGCTAAAACAGTTGCGGAACACAAAAACGTCCTGCTCCAATTCACTCTGAAGTGTACGCGATCTGTCAAGAAGCTGTGCCATTAAAAGTTTGGTTATTTTTTATAAAACCTTTTTTTTGCTAAGTGGCAATATGGTGAAATGTGAGGACTGTCACAGAAATGTCAAAACGGAATGTTCTTCAGGTCATGCAATCCATCCATTTCCGACTGCGCCGTAATTCACCCGGTAGTCCACGCGGTTCATTCAGATCGGTAGCTTGTACCGACTCTTCGATAATGTCAACTACACCACTATTTTCATCTCGGTTCAGTGGATTTTACATTTCTTACAGTATGTAATACTAGGGAATAGAGGTTCCTTTTACTACATGTTAGCCGTTAAATTAACCTCAATTTTATTGTGAAATTTACGAAATGCTGAGTGATTTTGACATTTTCACCCTCTTATGAAGAACAGTTTATACTGTTACGGTTACAAGAAACCGTTTACATTTCTTGATAAGTAAATATTACATTCCTTTTTTCTGTGTGTAACAAAATTTTCTGTTCTAAAGTGAACCTAAAATGAAAATTATAATTCAATACGAAACTCCCTGTTCAAAAGTCAAAATTTATCATTCTTTACTGGCATTCCCTGCCCCAATTTTCAACATTATATTTTTTTCTGAAGTTCCCTGTTCAAACTCAGAACTATAAATCATTTAGAAAATTTCATGTCCCTGCTTAAAATTATAATTCTTTAAAAAAATTTAGTTTGGTCCAAGTCAGGATCGTAATTGTTTTGGAGAATTCCCTGTTCCAAGTGCGGATGATGATTTTTTTCACAAATTCTCTGTTCCAAGTCAGAGTCAGAGTAATAGGATTTAGGAAACTATTGTTAATTTTCATATTAGTAAATCCAAGAGAAAAATCACGGCCACTGAATCACGTTACCAGCTTTCCCCCAGTTAACAAAATTCCCGGTTATTTCCCAGTTTTCCCGATTTCTCAGTCAGGTAGACACCCTAGAAGTTTTCTTAATTATTGTTATATATGTATATATATTTTTTTCTTTTAAGTAAAAAAAGAAAATTTATAACAAAAACTAATTTTAAAATTAAAAGAAAAGGCTAAAAACCACAAAATATTAACAATGCCAAAAAAGTAATTAACTTTCATTATAGACAATAATTACATTTCTTAATATCTACTGTGTAGTGTGCAGCCGCAGGCGATATCAAATCCTTGACACTTTCAATAATTCTTTACTACGTCTATGACTTACCGATCCTGTTATATTACCTTTCGCAATCGTCTAATAAAAGGAGAATCTTCTATAGAAAAAAATGACTGGTCTCCAATTCAATGGTTTTCTTTTAATTTATATTGATGAAAAAATAAAGGTGCAAACAACTCTTTAGTTAAAGTTCGATAACTCTACGCAGAAAAAATGCAGCTTAGATAATAGCAGTAGATTTAGTTGTTTCATAAATAACCGAAAAAGGGATTTGTAGATTAATTTCATTTAAAAAAAGCACCTCAAAGGTCAAAATATATTATATAATCCAGCGAAATAAAAAGTAGAACGTGAAGAAGTTTCCAATCATCATTTAACAAATAGGCACTAGGACTAGGTAGCGAAATTATTTATCAATCATCCTGGACTATTTCAAAAAAATCTACATCTCTTGTAAATAAAAGATAGAGTACAAGGGTACTTTCTCACTCCCCTTTTTCCTACAAAAATGTAGATGCTTTTAATTTTTTTCAGCTTTTCCTGCTTTTTTGTCTACTGTGCGTCTATCAGTAAAAGGTTGTGAGGTATTTAACAGATTTGTTAAACAAAAGTAGAAAAGATCATTTTGAAATACGAGATTTTTTATATTTAATTTTTACTAATGTGTTCTATCAGTAAAACTTTACATCATTGGAATAATTTTCAACCCTGATCAACAAAACTAACATCATCTATACATATTTAAAAGAATTTTCCAAAATGATTATTTCTAAAAACCTGCTACGTTTTTGTTATTATTTCCTAAGGATCCAAGCATTTATCTCTGGAATGTTTTCATCTGTTAAAAATCCTCAACTAGTGGAAAAAAATATCTATGATGGTCCTAAAACGGCTGTATTTTTTAAAAATTACTCCCCTACGAATTGTTACTTTTGGTGTCGAAACGTCCCCTACATATAAACAGCATTAAAAAAAATATATTTAATTTTCTCTCAATCCAATTTTCGCAAAAACTGCTTATATATTTTATTTGATTGCCGTAGAAAATAAATTATTTTGCTTTGAAATACATCCATTCGTTTGTTTTTAGAAAAATATTGCAACCGGATGTTTTACGGAAATAAAAAAATATATTTAGAGGTGTCTCAAACAAGCTTTTTGCAAAAAATGGCAAATTTTGTTTTTATTTTCACTGACAATGGATTACTCTACTTTAGCACACATGAAAATTGTAGTCTTTTTGTATGCAAAAAAAGTAAAATAATTCATGAACAGCGGAAATTAAAGAGAAAAAGCAATTTTTCGGAAATATGGGTTTGAGAGACAAAAATTCAGGGGGCATTTTGACACAAAAAGAAACAATTCGCAGGGAGAAAAAAGGATTTTTTGGACCACCCTAATATACATATACAGGGTAGGCCATTTTAATATATCCACCCCAAAATCTCCGGAAATAAGCAGTATACAGAAAAATTGTTCAGGCAAAAGTTGCTCAGGACAATGGGTGCCATCTTTCTACAAAATCGGTTTTGACCTTGAGTAAAATTCCCAAGGTTATTTGAAGGTCACGTTGATTTTTTAAATTTGAAACCCCTATTTTTGACATTAGATTCTGAAAGAGCGGGAAATTTTACGTCCGAAATGATAATTAGAGTCAATTTTCACGATCTCAAATAAAGGTTAAATCGAGGTCAAATTTCAAAAATCATGAAGAATATGTTTTGTTTGTTTTATTTTTTTAACACGTTTGGGCAACACGAAGCTGGGGTGAATTTGGGATCGTGAAAATTGACTCTTAACTTTAATTTCGGAGGTAAAATTTCCCGCTCTTTCAGAGTCTAATGTCAAAAATAGGGGTTCCAATTTAAAAAAACCAATGTGACCTTCAAATACCCTTGAAAATGAATCTCAAGGTCAAAACCGATTTTATAGAAAGATGGCACCCATTGTCCTGAGCAACTTTTGTCCAAACAATTTTTTTGTATACTGCTTATTTCTGGAGATTTTGTGGTGGATACATTAAAATGGCCGATCCTGTATATACCAAAATTTGAAGTAACTTTTCGCAACTACAAAAGTGTTGTAAGAAAATGAGATCCACGAAAAAAAATTAAAAATTATTTTTTCATATTTTTTGCATTTATTTTGAAAGCTAAAATAATTCGGTGTCCTTTTTATTATGAGTTTCTGTTTTGAGTCTCAATTTGAAATTGGTAAAGTTTTTATGTCTTCAATTTAAATTTGCTTGATCAATTCAAAATTGTTTAATTAAAAATTAATAATTTCAAACGCTATAAATGTCAAATTATTAAGGTTTTTCCAATCATACATTTTTTACATTCGCAATTCAAAATAATTTAAGTCCAAAAGCTTTTAATTTGAATTTAAAATTTGTATATTTGAATACTAAAGAAGAGTTTACAAGAAAAACGCTGAGAGAGTGCAATGTTTTGTCGTCTCGGTTTTATTAAAAATGTAGCAAATTAAGGCTATTGACTGAAAGTAGGGAACTATTATATAGGGACAAAATCTTTAATAAAGGGGACTTTAGGTACCACAGTTTAGTATAGGGCAGAATAAAGATAGAAACCGATCTCTGATGCCTGCATTAATAATTTTTTAAATAATGAAGGAAAATATTACATTTTTGAAAACCTTTGTCGAAATTATTAAAAAATCCGGACGTTGAAAGTCCTTCTGGATTCAATTCTTCACGAAAAAAAACTTGTCCGCTTTGAAGAAGTAGTATAGAAATATTTTGGATGCCAAGAGAAAGAATGAAGTGAGCAAAAAGAAGTTATTCTGATTGATTTATCTTTTGTCGTCAACGTATTGCAATGAGACCTCAGAACGTTTTCTGAATGGAAAAATGAGTAAACACATTTTAAAGGTGTACTCACTTATCCGCACTTACATCATTCATTTTCTCGTTTTACTCTCTTCAGCACACACACGCCCGATTCTCCAATGAATTCTTTAACCATGGATGCCACCTCCATGTGCCTATTGGATTGGCAAAGATGATATCACTCTCACTTTTTTGCTCGCCCGAGGTAATAAAAGTAACGAAAGGTGAAGATGCAGCGAGTAGTTCTCATTTTGAAATCAAGGGGTACGCGTGTTCGACAACTTAGTGCTTTCGAGGGTCTCCTACCTTCATCAGGATGATCCAGACACCGGTCTCTGTTCTGGTGCTTTGCACCACTCTATTTCTAGGATTCAACACGTGTGAGTGCTTTCGTTCATTTTTTAAGTTCCTTTCAAAATCAATTCAAAAAATTATTTTTTAATCTACTTAGGTACTTATTTTCAAATTAAAAATTATATTTTTAAGAACTATCTGCTACTGAAAACATTCGACATTACCGGCTTGAAAATTCTGTTCCTATTAAAAACTGTTTTTTTCATGATTAATTTATAATTTAGCTTTTGCAAACAAAATTTATTACTTAATTCCTAAGCTCCTTTTGTATGGGTGTTGTCGATTAACTAATTCAGTCAATAAGTGTATTACTTACATTGATTTAATTATAATATTGTTTTGTAATCTCCAAACGATTGCCACTTTAAAAACCTTTTACATTCGAAGGTATGTACATTAGCTGCTTTCGGTTTTGAATTTAAACCTTTTCATTTGCGAAAAGTCTTTTTTTAAAACGCTTTCAAATTTGAAAAAGCTCAAAATCATCTACATTTGTAACTTTTTTATGTTGGATCATATTTGGAACAGTTGTACTTTTAAAATGAAAAATAAATCAAAAGTTTTATATTAAAATTTAAAGTTTTAATAAAATATCATTTTTAATCCATACAAAGTACCTGTCTTCTGTAAAATATTTTTGAATCTGGTTAATACCGACACAAATTAATTATTCCAACCATTCAAACCACCCACGACGCAACTAACATATGAAGTCGTCCCGGACTCTCATATAACGATTTACATAAACGTGTTCTCTTTGTCAATGTAACATTTTTTATAATAAATTCTAATTTCAAGTTTTACAACTTCATAAGGCCAAGTAAATCTGTTCGCAAAAGTTGTAGTTCACAACTGTACACTCAAGTGCAGAAAACCACTAACGACCACAAATTACTGCAATTTGGGAATCAGTTCTTGAGAAAGACATCCACATTCCGTGACTTTGTTCTAAAACTAATTCTAATTAAAAAAAATTTAGGAAATTTAAAAATCTTAAAAACAAGAATCAAAAGATTAAATTTGGTAAAGACTACAGGCAAACAAGGCCAACATCCCAGTCAATATAACCCAATTTTCTTGTTTTTTATTTAATTGGAATTTAATGAAATTCCTTTTGATACTGTATAAAATGCTGAGAATAAATACGTTTAATCATTATATATTACTTGCAACTTATTTTTTGATGATATATTAAAATCGTAACCAAGCTTCACGATTATTAGGATCATCACAATTGCTGAGATATATATCTATCTTAACTCAATTTAAAATAAAAAAGGAGGAGAGAAAAAGAAGGCGACCTTCGAATCTCATATTTCTTCCTTTCTATCTTCTTTAATTTTTAAACAAAAACTATTTACAAAAACTGACCAAAATTTCTCTGTTCATTCAACACGATTTTTAAAGCAATAAAAATTACTTTAAAAAAATTATTAATTGTAATTGTTAAAACTCATGAAAAAACTTCTCTTCTCTAAAAAAAAGCTCTTCTCTCATGGATTTTAACTTTTTCACATTTTTTTAAACTTTAAACGTTATTGTCTTGAAAAAGGTATTGGATGAATATAAAAACTTTGGTTAATTTTTGTAAATATTTTTTAATTAAAGATAAAAAAAGTTAGAAATAAAGAAAGACGAGAGAAAAAAAATAAGAAAGGGGATTCGAAGGTCGCCTTCTTTTTCCTTCCACTTTTTTCTTTGCGTTTTTTTTCAATTTTTAGTTCGTCAGTAGAGTTGAATTTTAGACTTTCAAGAGAAATATAAATATTTATTTAATCTAAATTTAATTTCCATTCATTTTCATTTTTTGTTATTTTAAAGGCAATATCTCACAAGCTAACATTTTTGCCACTCAGGTTCATGACATTAAGCATTAAGCGGTTGGCCAGTGAGTTGAGATTATATAAGTCGAATAATGTTAATGAATGCCGTGCCTTTCTAGAGGTCAGATGTGAAGAGGATTTCTGCTTTCCTGTCCACCAATCTGTACCTGAGTAAAAATCTTCTGACAAAAATGAAGTTACGATTGGTTGCAATGTTAGATGTCAACCTTCACCTTGAAAGAGCCAAACCGGCTTGTTCCAAAAGATTTAAAAACTTGTTTCAAACGTTTTTCAAATTCGAAGCTTCAAAAACCTAAAAATAGTTCGCTTTGACGCAAAAATTCGAAATTGGAAAATCTAAAATTGATAAAAGTCGAAAATTTGTAAAAATGTTTTATTAGAAGGATCCAAATTTTTAAATGATCAGGGTTTCTACAGAAGTCGGGCTTCAAAATTCCAGGACTTTTCCAGGTTTTCCAGCTTAACTTTTGAAACATTTTCAGGACAAATAAAAAAAATTCTATTCAAAATTTGAACTCAAATGATTTTCAAAGCATGGTATTGTTTGCATTATGATATAATTATTAAGATATGTTTTGAATTTTGGCCCTACATTCTGTCGTAGGGTCAAATCTGGAGCGAAAACGTCGCAACATTATAAAAAATCTGTAAATACTTACGAACCTGTTTAAAAATCATTATTTATCACATGTTAATGGATTTTAGTGATATTTATAAAAATATTACTGCTTTTAATTTTTTCAATCATATGGTGAATAAAACCTTTATTTAAAATTTTGCGACTTTTTTGCATGAAATTCGTCCCTAGGGTAAAATCCAGGAACAAAATTCTAAAAATATTTTAACAATTTATTGAAATGATATTGATATTTAACTTTAAAATTAGTCAAAAAACGATGCAAATTTTTTATTATTTCTACAGTTGAAATTTTACATCTTTTTGTAATATCTTTTTATCAAATTGACATTCAATAATCGTTTTTTTTTTCAAAAGACGCATAGAACGACTTTTTTCTTTTTTGGCTTAAGTTAACCGAGGGGGATCCCCGAAGCGCATCAAAAAAGAGAAACTGGATGTGTAAGCACTTTTCGGTTGAATTTACTCGAGGCTGGCCGTGCTTAGTCTTATTTCTAAGTTTAGCTTAGAAGTTTAAACAGAATGGAACGTAGAAATGAGGCAAAAAGTATATTGTTCTATGTTAGATTTTTGTTATGTCAGAGATTAAAAAATCAGAAAAATGAATGTTATACTTTTATTTTTTGTTTTGTTGCTAAAAGTGGTAAAAATAAGGAAAATTAGGAGGATTTGTTTATTTAGACCCCTATACTTGCACAAATGAAATTAATATATTAATCATTTTGCAATTTATGCAGGCCTTTTAAATTTCTAAAATATATTATTGTGTAAATTCTACATTTAATTAATAGAAGTGCTCTTTTGATACTTTCTGATGATTTGATAATTTTTTTTTATAAAAGTTCTAAAATCCGTTTCTTAGACCAAGGTTGTTACAGAATTTGGAATATAGAAATGAGACAACAAATGTAATTTGCTATACGGATTCGCAAATCATATTTGCACAAATGAAATTATTAAATTTATCATATTGAAATTTATGCTGGCATTATGCTATTTACACTAATTATGCTAATTATGCTCTCTAAAGCCAACAACGTGCATCAACCATTTCTTCAAAGTTCATAGCAATTTTACAAAAAATAAGGCACTTAAGTAGCAGCTGAAAAAATAGGTGTGGATAATTTTAGCCGGTACGGTACAAAAATTATTAATCAATGTCAATTTTAAAAGTCTTTTCGACTATTATTTTATTCTAAACAAAGTTTATTAATTTAGCGAAAAATGATTCATATGTACCAAACCAATTACTCAAATATTTAAAAGGACTTTTCCATGTTTTATAGATTCTGCAGCAACCCAAATGATCCAAAATCAAATAGTCATTTTCATTTTATACAGATAAAAATTCAAAGGGCCTTCAAATTTAAAAGGTTTAAAAACAGTTTTAAAAATAAAAGATTAAAACTATGTATTTGAAAAAACGATTACCCGAGAGATGTGAAATTCACAAAGATGTAAAATTAGAAATCCTTTTTATCCAGAAGACAATCAAAAAGGCTACTTTTCCAAGCGCAAGCGAATTAAACGAATATTCGAGGTTTAATTCGTCAAATTAAAAAAAGTCCAAATTTGAAAGAACTATCGTAACAACATTCAACCTTTAAGACTTTGATATTTCATCACTAATGAAGAAACTACTATTCATATTTCCGAATGCTTTCCAGATTTTGTAACTAAGTGGACATTACACGAAACTATTCTCCAGGCTGACATTTAATCAAAATTCACTAACGACTAACGAGCGAAGAAATATTATGCCAAGGAAGTTTCATACTTCCTGATTCTTTAAAATTCTATCTGTAGAGTCATGTTCAATCTTGAAAATTCTTGAAATATGTGTCATAATGCAACATCTTTATTGATATACATTATAATTATAATTTCATTCATTATAGGTGGAGGTCAATTTCAAAGAACGTTAACGACTTCCAATCGAGGACAGTCCCAATTTGGAGGACAATATCAATTTGGAAGTCAGTCACAATTCAAAGCACAGTCCGGAAAACAATTTCAGTCCCAATTTGGGAACAATAGAGTAGAACAAAGCCGTAATCTTCAAGCACCGAATTTGAAATCTGCAGTAATTTGTCCAGAAAAAAACGGACGATTTCCGGTTCCTTCACAATGCGATGCTTACATAGAATGTATCGATGGGGTTGGTGAAGAGAAATTGTGTCCTGAGGGATTGCTGTTCAATCCTAATGTGAGATTTAATTATCCCTGCGGTTATCCTATTGACGTTGATTGTGTGGGCAGATCAAGCCTTCGTAAGTTAATACATTTCTATTTAATTTATGAGTCCTCATAAGTGTGTGAAAATTTTTCAACTGGAATGTTCAGGGTGGCCGTTTTAATGACAGAAAAAATTCCCGGTCATTCCCCGGTTTATTTCCGTTCAGTAAAAGTAAAACTTTCGAACTCTAAAACTAAAAATATTTCCATTTCAAATAATAAAAACTGAGATGCAAATAATTTTCAGCAGTTTTAAGCTAAAACTATAAGAAATTGAGCGATTATATTTTTTTATAAACTGAATACTTCTTAAATCAAAAGTTAAATTATTCTCTTTTTAAATAGTTGTAAAATCCTTAAAAAGCTTCAAAATTTTATTTGAAAATCATGAAATATCTAAATTTTGCTTTACATTTTTTTCAAACTTTAAATTATTTTTGAAATTTTTTCAGATCTTCTGAACATTTTTTAAAATGATTCGAATTCTTACTAAAATTTTGCCTACAATTTTTAATAATCCTGTAAAATAAAAAATACTTCCTCGAAATCTTCCAGATTAATTTTTGAGCATATAGGAAAACTTTTTAGATATTTTTAAATCTCTGTATTTAATAATCTCTTAACATTAATTTTTAAACTCAAAAGTTATTTTCAATTTTTGTAGGAATCTTAGGAAATGTTTTATATTCGTTTCAAACCTTGCACAATTCTTAAAAATCCTTGAAACTTTTTGTTAGAAACTTGCAAAAGTCTATATTTTATTTTAAATTAGGTCGTGGGCCATTTGCACAGAAATTTCGGTACGAATAGCCAAATTTTGTCTGGATACGTAGACACTTTCTTTAAGTTACTTGAAATAATTTCAAATTTTATATTAAGTTTGAATCATTTTAGTCCCATTAAATATCTTTTCAACTTACTCGAATTTTTTCTAGGAATAATGATAGATGTTCAATATATATTATACATCAAAATCCAACAATTTTATTTGCAAATTAAATATTTTTAAATAGAACAATTAAAATTATAACATTAAAAATTTAGTTTTAAATATTTGATTTATAATTACTTATTTTAAATGAACAGCAAAAAATTTTTAAATATTAAGCAGTTGTTCGTAATAAAAAAATTAAACATTTTTAAGTTTACAATATTTTTAATTTAATAAAAGTCTTTGAGTACGAATATATTGTTTTGAAACTAATTTAAAAAAATTGAATATAGTTTATTAAGTTTCAATAGGCTGTTTAAATTTGTTTAACTACGAAAACTTTCCAACTGAAATAGTTTAATCTAGAACGTTGAAATCTGGAAATTCTTAAGTTTTGAACTGATTTAGAATCGTATTGTAAAATAAATTATTACTCACTTGTTAATCTTTAATCTATAGTTTAATTTAAAAAATCATTATAATGCATATTCACAGTGAATAACCTAATGAATAACCTAAAATTTTCATTTATACATATTTAACCTTGAAGACTTGAAACCTTGAAACTGTAAATCTTCAAAAATGCATAATTTGAAATTGAAAATCTTCAAAATTCAACTGTTAAAAAAAGTATTAAAAAGTGAATCATTTTCTATTATACACATTAACTATCTGAGTCTTTAATTGTTGATCGATAAAATTGAACAATTAAAAAAAACATTCAAAATTACATCTTTCTGAATCATAGCCATTAAGAATTGAAGAATCTTCAAACGCAAATCTTGAAAGTAGACCTATTTCAAAAAATTTTCAAAATTTCTCAATTCTAAGCTATAAATATTCAGAATTAAACAAATTGGAAAATTTTCAATTGTAAATATCCTCAAAATAGATCAGTGTCGAAAATAAAAAATAGCAAAAAGTCTCAGAATTGCAGAATGACTCAGAAAAATATTTGCTTTGAATTAATGAAAGTGTTTCTTTAACAACGTTTTTTTGTCATTTATTCACAAATATATTGAAAATGAGAAAAATAATTTTTAATAGAAAAAAATGTAGTCGAACCAAGCAGTGAAAGCTAATTAAGATATTTTTTTGAATCAAAACAATTTTCTTTGAAACCAAGAATTTATGATAATTAATTTCAATTATTAGAACAGATCTATAATTATTATTTATTATGTTTTATGTATCTGACGTTTATTGTAATGAGAAAATTCTTCACTTGTGTGCAGAATTTATTTGCAGGTTATTCTAGTAAATATAGTGCTATTTACTATAATAAACCGTTGGTTTGGTTATGAAATTTACTATATTTGTTGACAAACTAAAATAACGTAAACATTTCGAGGAAGACTCTGTGATCATAATAAACGGACAAAAATGTGTTAAAACGACAATTTGTAAAATTTTCTCAAATCTTTGATCACATTACTTAACTTTATATTTTTAACAAGAATTTAGAAGAATGAAATTCTTTACTAACAGTTCTAGATATTTTTCTACAGAGAATGATAGCTGTATTTTCTGTAAGCTGCCCCTAAAAAAACTGTTACGTAATTTATGGATGGCTCTTTACTTTAACTTTTCATTTCTTCAACATTGGATTTGATTATGTTTAACGTATTTCAGAACCAGCACAGCCAACCGAAGATTGTCCTCACCAATATGGTTACTTTAAAGTTGGTGACCAAGAAAATTGTGGTAAATTCATGAATTGTGCGGATGGTGTAGGGTACGTTTTTGATTGTCCAGAGGGTCTGGCTTATAATTCAGAAACTTATCGTTGTGATTGGCCTGATCAGGTGTCAGATTGTGATGCTGAAGGTAAAATATAATTATAAATATTATTATTTTCGTCTTCGAATATGCAAGATTTTTCTAAATGTATATTTTGTCTACAGCCTATCTAGGATTTAGTTGTCCAAGTGCTAAAGAAGGCGGTTATCTGAACGGAGAACTAAGATTCTTCAGAAGTCCACAAGATTGTCAACGATATTATGTCTGTGTAAATGGACGTCCACGACTTCAAAATTGCGGCGAAGGAAATGCATTTAACGACCTCATAAACACTTGTGATGCCGCTGAAAATGTCACTGGATGGTCAGTCCATCTGCCTTTATTATTTCTAAACATTCGAGATTTAAACTCAAGTTTGATAGTTTCAATAAATAAATTGCAATTCTTTCAGCGAACCTGTATTTGAACAACAAGTTCCAACTACCTTCAACAACGGTTTTCAAGAACAACAACCACCACAACAACAACAGCGACAACAAGGTGGAGCAATATCGAGGTTACGATTCGGCAGAATCTAAATTTCGATTAAAATAAAAGCAAATTTCTAATAAAACCCATATTTTCTTAATACCTTTAAAACAAAGTCCTCCAAAAACAATATCTTAAGAATCAAAGGTCCAAACAAAACATATTATCTCTAGGATCGTCAAAGCTCATCCTGATATAGAAAGACAATTCAATCTGCTAGTAACAATCTTATTTTTATTATTGTCTTTACGTTCCCATAATGCTTATATATTTATTCCTAATTGATACTTCATGTACAAATATATAAG
Source organism: Druon quercuslanigerum (assembly GCA_010014905.2). Lineage (NCBI taxonomy): Eukaryota > Metazoa > Arthropoda > Insecta > Hymenoptera > Cynipidae > Druon > Druon quercuslanigerum. The sequence goes on along the minus strand of JAAAKG020201391.1, from coordinate 4,298 downwards.
GTTTCATTCTCGTAATGTGTATAGATAAATACAAATAAACATGTTTTTTTTTCACATAATGGAAAGTTTGCTCACCTAATTTTTACTTGTCCGATATTCAGTCAATCATCGTTCAATCCTGGAGAGCTTTTTATGTTTTCGTATAACAAGGGAATTGGCCGAAATTATTTTTTTATTATCACCAAACGGTTATTAATTAACTTTTCAAAAATTCGTCAAAGTCCGAAGAATCCGTTTCCAGCACGATATCGTCTAAAGACGGACCTTCAGTCGATCTGGAAGTCTCTGAAAAAGAAAGAAATCATATCACGGCTAGCCTGGATTAAGTTTAGCCATATAGCATATACAGTTTAATTTTTCACGAAAACGACGCCCAATATGAATAGCAGATCATTGTTGAAAACTGTTTCCCTTTCTAAAATATGTTAAAATGTACTGTTAGTAAATTTGTATTTTTAACCACTTTTCACAAAAAATAAAAAATTGACTAAATTGACTTTAGTGCAATAACAATTTTAAGAACATGTTCGATGAAAATATTTAAGTTTCTAAACTTCAAAGTAAAGAAAAATTTATTTTTATTTCTAAAATTGAAGGAACATAATTTTTAACGATTGAAAATCTCATGTTTCTCGAAAACGAAGCAAAATATGACTGGTAATTCATAATAACACATTTCCCTACATCCTGCAATCTATAAAAGTTTACCCCTACCAGCTGTTTATTTAGTTTGTTTGAACTAATTTTTAAAAAATGGAAGGAAATATAAACAAGCAAATCGACTTTTTCTTCCTTTTTTTTAAATGTTTTAGAATACACAAGATAAACATTAGGTAGGGTATATTTTTATAGATTTTAGAAAGTCTAAAAACTTTGAAATATGAATTGCTTTTAATTTTTGGCAATGTTTTCGATCAAAATGATATTTTCTATTTTTTCAATTTTAGAGATAAAACTTAATTTTTCTTTTCTAAAGATCAGGAACTTTAATAATCTAATGTAACATGCTCTTAACATTGTTATTACTGAACGAATAAGAAATGTCTTTAAAAATAAAGATAAAACTTTTTTGTGTATTTTAGTAAGAGTATATTTGTATAGATTTCAGAAAGTTGGAAAATTTCGAAATATGAGCTGCTATACATATTTTGCGTCGTTTTCGAGAAAAATAATCCCCGAAGCACATAAAAAAAGACAAATTGGATGTGCAAGCACTTTTCGGTTAAATTTAGAGGAGGCTATCCGTGCTTAGTCTTATTTCTAAGTTTAGCTTAGAAGTTTAAACAGATTGGGACGTAGAAATAAGGTAAAAAGTATAATTTTCTATATTAGATTTTTTTGTCAGTGGTTAAAAAATCTGAAAAACGGGAAAAATTAAAGCTTCTGGCATGTAGAATTGCAATAAAAATAAAATTTGTTATGTCATAGTTTTCTTTTTTGTTTTGTTTCTACAGGTGGTAAAAAATAAGGAAAATCAGGGAGATTTGTTTATTTTGACCCTATATTTGCACAAATGAAATTAATACATTGATCATTTTGCAATTTGTGCAGGTCTTTTAAATTTCCAAAATATACTATTGTGTAAATTCTAAACTTAATTAATAGAAGTACTCTTTTAAAACTTTCTCATAATTTGATTAAATTTGAAATAAAAGTTCTAAAATCAATTTCTTATACCAAGGTTTTTACAGAATTTGATTTCAAAGTTCTAGATATTTTGTTGGAATAATATGATATGAAATATTTACAAATATAAAGAAAATTTTTGAGAATTAATTCCTATTTGAAGAATAATAATCAAATTAATCAATTTCCTCGAAACAAGAAAAACTTAATTTTGAAGTGTTTTTAAATTTAAGGAATTTCTACATACTTTGAATTATTTAAGCATAAATTAGCTGCCAAGTTCACGGATGCCCATATCCCAATTATTCTTTAATAAAGGGATTGATCCCTTCTTTTATATTTCGTTTATGTTTCACATGCATTTTGAACATGAGTTGCTTGAATTTAAGTATTTTTTTAATTTAAAGGTGTTTTCAATTAGAAATATTTTATATTTTCTATTTTTTTTTTGTCAGTTTAATTGCTTGAAAGTCGAAAAATTTCAATTTTTTGTTTCGTTTAATTCCAACTTTATTCTTTTCCAAACTTGAATCTGTTTTAATTGAATTCTTATTGATTAAGAAAGAATTCTAACTTAAACTATTTTCTAATTACATAAAACTTGGAAAGTTTTCTATATTAATAATATATGATTTTTTTATTTCGCATTTTTTTTACATTTGAAACTTATTTATTTTTGAATTGTTTAGTTCTAAGTTTGTTTACTTGTGAATGTATTTATATCAAATGGTTAATTTTAAAACTCTTTCAATTTAGAATGTATAATTAATTTACAAATACTTTGAAATAGTAAGATTGAAATGTGAATTATTATACTAGAAACTAGAAGCATGACTGGATTTTTTTTTAATAGTGACAACATAGTGGTATCACTTAAAAAACTTGTAAAACCTTGTCAATTGTAGCGTTAGTCCGTGCCATGGCTCTTAATTTAATTTTATATTAATTTCATTCAGCAGAGTGTCGATAAAACATAAAACAAATTTTTTTAACCCAAAACTGGAGTTTAAATTAGATCACTAAGAAGATGAAGGAAATTTCAAAATTTTAATACATACTTGGAATGGAACCGGTCGCTTTGTACTGATTTAATTCTTCTTTGAAAGCCTCTTCGAAAGTTGCTTGTCTTTCAAGCAACGTTTTCTGTTGCTTAAGTTCATGCCTCAATATTTTTTCAGAATGCCCGCTCGCTAATTTAGCTGAAATGATAATAACAGTGAGAAAAGTACTACTTTATTTCACTGTACGTATTTATATTTATGTAAATTATACTTGAGTATTGTACGTTACAATTACCTCGTACAGAATTTAATTCAGATACTTTATTCTCCTTGTAGAGAGTCAATTGAAACCTATGGTCCACTTGTCTGTTCTGCAAGTCCAACATTTCGTTTAGATCTTCAAGCTCGAAAAGCGCGTGTTCAACGTCTTCAAACATTTCATGTAGTGTGCCTGTGTCGTGAGTAAATATTAAGTAAATAAAATTAATTTTAACCTTAAACCAGGCCTGAGATTTTTGTTTGTAATTTTTGCTAGGTTAACATTTTTGACCGAATTTGAACACTTTTTAAAGTGTTTATAACAGAGATACAAACTTTACTAGTTTCAATCAGTGATTACATCGTTCGAATATTGATTTCTACTCAATAATTAGTCAGTTTTACTGATTTATTAGCAAAGAGTAGCTGATTCATAGCTAGAATTTAGTCACTGACTGAAATTATTAGAAATGGTGACTAATTGAAATTTAAAGAATTTGAAATTGCGTTAAATCATTTGAAACAAATGTTGTAATTCTTTTAAATACTTTATGTACATTGAAATATACACATATTTTTGATATATTGAGTATAAAATATAATATCTTACATATTGGAGTGTGGGAGTCCCCGTATTGGTTTATAATGATTTTGCTATCATTTTTTTCGCGGTTGTAGGGAATTCAGTATATAAATGCCTTAAGATTCATTGAAATCTCTTCAATATAGAATAAACTGAACTTATGCATTAAAATTCTGTAAAAAAAATTACTGTTCGCATCCCTAGAAGTCTTTGAAATATTTCGAAATTTTTGGGAATTCAATAAAATCCTTTACATTTTGTAAAATTTCTTTTAATACCTTAAAATTCCTTGAAATGTTTGGTATCACTAAGAATTCCTTTAAATTTCAATTTAATCCAAAGTTCTCTTAAAAAATCTTTAAAATTCTTTGATATCTGAAATATTTATAATCGTAAAAATGTATTAAAATAAGTATATATCATTTTAAATCCTTTGAATATAAATTAAAAGAATTGAAATTGAATCAAATTTCTCTTATAAAAAACCCGTTCAAATCCTTACAAATGTAAATGCTTTGAGATTCAATAAAATTCTTCAATCCTTGTGAAATTCTTTGAAATACATTTAAATTCTTAGGAATGTTTGGAATCTCCCAGAATTCCTAGACATTTTCTTTATTTAATTTATTTTACAGTTATCTAGAAATTCCTTAAAAATCGAGCTTAAAATCTTTGGAAATTCTACATAAATCTTTAAAATCTCTTAAAATGTCCAAAATCTCTTTTAAATTCTTTAGAATCTGTTAAAGAAGAATATAATTTTTAAAATCCTGTAAATTTTTTGGGATGTAATTGGAGATCCTATAAAATCTCTTAAACCGTGTAAAATT
>JAAAKG020201380.1:0-23514 GCA_010014905.2 Druon quercuslanigerum | reverse complement strand
ATCGGAAAAATGTTCTGATGGCTTTTTGGGTCATAATACGATCTGTAGGTAGCCTGTGGGAGCAGAAAACGTTTCACAAAGTTTCGGCCCCCTAGTTTGCATATTGACCCTTGTACCCCTAATAATGTAATTTTATAAATTATTTTTGCTCTGTAAATATTGTTTATTTTGAAATGATGAATGCTGATGACAAAAGAAAGGTTGGCATGCATATATAGAAAAAAATTTTGAGTGGTTTTGGCGGGAAATTCAACATTTGCAAAATTCGGAAATATTTTAAATAAGCTTCTTAATAAGAAATTGGCTTTGCCAACGAATGAGATTATCTTTGTAAGTTCGCCTTTAAATATTCTATTATCAAAAAAAAGAACATTTTTTGTCTTTCGTGCGCCAGGCTGAAAAAAAAATTAAAACGTTTTCACAGGAACACTGACAGACTAAAACTTTTAACTTCCCATTGTTTATGCACTGAATATCAATATACCTCTGATGTACCTTTCTTTCCCCCAAGGTCCCTATTTTTGTATAACTTAAAAAAATTGTGAAAGAATTAACAAGAATTAACAATAAGGAATATGCGAGTGTTTACAACTGCACAGAGCCGTGTGCAAGGCTTTGGCGAAAGCTTAAACGGTGCCAGAATAAAGGGAAGGAAAATGGCCAAGTTATATAAGAAAACAAGCAACTTTTGTGACCCAGGCAATAATATCCTGGGTCAAACATCAATCTACAATCTATCCATGGTCCAAAGGTATTTTATGAGCCAATCCTTCTGTATCCATTGAGTGTCCGAGAACTTCCAGAATTTCGATGTGCACCTTCCAGTTGTCCAGTATTTAGAGGCGCAACTGGCAGGCGCTCAGCAGCCAATCACCCAGTCAAATTCACATTCTCTCGAATATTCAATGTATTAAAATTTTGTTATCCAGCTTAATTGAAATGAACTGTTATTACTCTGCTTTGGGAATGTGCAGTATCGAAAATCTTGCGTCAGAAAAGTCAGAAGAAGCAGCCGTTTCACCTCGTTCGTCAATTGTACTATCGACACTTTCTGATGTCGACGTTGATGGCTTTTGCCTTCTTGAGAGCCACGCATCAAGAGACTGTTGATGTGGTCCTTTTTTCACTTTCTCTCTACAATCTGGAAATAATATTACGAATTAAAAATGATATATAATCATAGTGTGTTAAGGTAGTTTTATTCCGCGTGTGTGGGACGCGCAGTAAACTAATTTTGAGTACCAAAAAATATTTCAAATTTGATAAAACAATGAAATAGAGCCATATTTCTGTAGGTGAGCACTGAACTACGTGTTAAAAGAGTAAGAAAGATTTTAGTAAAAACACCACATGAATTGGTTTAAAAAGTTTACAATTCGCTGTCAACTGTTTTATTTTAAAAAATGTGCCTAAAAATAAAATTAAAAAATCTGCCCTCCACGCAGTGACATGCTTATCGCGCGCGTCCCGCTTGGCTCGCGGGTTTGATCGCGTCTAGGGCGCGCACCTGTTGGATTTCGCGCTTCGCGATCGATGAAGTATTCATCTCGTGTTATGCGCTCGCAAAAATTTGCCTCACGCGTTATACGCGGTTCCTCTAGGTTTTCGGACTTTGTGTGTGCACTTTTACGCACTGCGCGGGCTGATAGCTAATCTCTTAGTAAGCTTCATCGTTATGATATGCTTTTGGTTCAATGACGTCAGTTACTTAAGGAACCTTCAGGAACACATTCTCATCAAGACACTTGCGCTTCGCGCTCGGTATTTAGTTTAAAAATCATGTAAACCTCGCACTCCACGCTCGTTTCTATCCATCGTATAATAGAAACCCTTAAATTTCAGCTCGCTTTGCGTTCCGTGTTATATGTTCTTCATATACAAATTACTGAATTTGTATTTGATTTCTAATGAAGAAGGAAATTCCTTTACTTCAGCGTATATTTCTGTACCTTGCTAATAAATTATACAATCAGAAAGATTTTTTCCAACTATCTGAAGAAGGGGGGAAAATAGTATCTAAGTCGTTTTTGGAACATATGCATGTAATAAATTTTCAAATAATTAATGAAATGATTTGCGCTTTCACGTCGCGTTGTCGATGAGAATATAGCATGTTATTAATGTGTGTATACAAAAAAATTCTATTATATTAAATATTATATTGAATATTATATTAACTTTGCAGAAGAATTTAAAAATTCATTATATTAAATTCCTTAACTCGGCCAGGGACTGTTTATTCAGATATTGCAAAATAAATTACAAATTTTGTCCGTTAACATGATTTTATCATTTATTCCTTTTTTTTCACTAATCTTTATTCGCAGCTATTCTAAAAAATGTATTAATTAAAAAAGCAGCCAAAAAAATTTCTAGATCTTTTTTGAGTGCACATTTTTTTCCAATCATAATTTATCGTATCTTGCATAGTTTTTACGTAAAATAGAATTTTTAATTTTTCATTATTTCTTGTGTAATAAAAATGTAAATTTTCGATTTTTCAAGAAAATTCAAAAAGGCGTTATGACAATCTTGTAGGGTTTTTTTTGCATTTAGAAATTGCTATAGCAATGAAAACATTTTCAATAGTTAATGTTTTTTAACGAATAAAACAAAAACTATACATCCTATCAAAAAGTGATTCATAACAAATTTGTAGATTTTCTTTGGCTTCAGAATTTTTGTATTGACATCTGTCTTCTTATCTTGCATAGTTTGACCGCAAAATGAAAGATTTTATTTTTTATTATTTTTTCTGCCATCAAAATTTAAATTTTTGATTTTTCGAAGAAGTTAAAAAAGTTATTATGCTAATCTTGTAGAGCATTTTTTCCATTGTTTTTTAGATTCAGAAACTGCTATAACTCCGGTAATTTTTTTTCGTCGAAAAAAGTCATTGTGATAACATGTTTGTCTTTTCGAGTCGAATTCGAATCCAATCCGTTGATCTTTTCGAAAGTTATCGTGCTTAGAGCCAGGCATACATACATACATACACACTGACATACATACAGGCAGACAGACACATTCGTAAAAACCTTTTTTTGCGTTCAGGTCTCCAAACGTGGACGTTTGACAAAACCCAGGGGGCGGGGGTCAAATTTTACACAAATCTAATATCTTCTCTAGATGAGAATGTAAAAATTATATTTTCAATTTGGGAATTCCAAAATTTTTTTTTCTCTCTGCAAAATCTTTCTCTATTAAAAGTTGTCATTGTTGTTTAAATCTTCATCCATTTTAGTTGAAGATTTATTATTTAAAATCTAATTTTGTCTTTTTCTGTAGAATGACCTTTGTCACTTGTTTGGACTCATTTCACACTATCGATTATTTAGACTCATTTTTTTTATTAATTAAATTCAGCTTATATGTACAACATCACATTTCAATATTAAAAATCCGATCTAATTTTGATCCGCGAGTTTCAATTTTCAAAATCAAGCATCAGATTTCGATTCAGCGACATCAAAAACCTGAGTAATAGTAATTTGAACAATATCTCAAAAATTTGCGATAATTCATGTCCGCCATATTAGATCCGCCATTTTGAATTTGATGCATGATTTAAATAACTCTACATCACGGTTCCAATATGAAAAACCAACATTATCAACAAGGTTTAGAACTTCCATGTATTGTTCATATTTGAGTTTTTGAGGCCCTTGAAATTAAATCTAATATTAAATTTTCAAAATTCAATATGGCGGACACATACCATTAAAAATGTTCGTGAAGTGATTCTAAATAAATAATCAAGTTCTAAAGGCTTTTGATCATTTTGGTCCACCATATTGTATCCGAAATGTTTAATTTTCAAACTGCAATACCTAATTTCATTTTCAACGGATTTTTATTCTTTATATTTTCATTTCGCACAATTTATAAAGGTGTTAATAAAATTCTTAAAGGTTTAAGGGCAATTTGATGATCTTTAAAAAATCGTTTGAATAATTTGAAGTGGACGTTTTAGTTCTTGCACGTACTATTTCTGAAAAATTCTTTTATTACTTTAACAAATTCCATCTAGAAGTAATTGTCAACAACTTATTATAAATATAAAGTTATTTTTTAGCAGTGGCGAAATCAAATATAAACTATCGGTGCAAATTGAAAAGGATTTTAAACCTGTTTCACTATTATTTTGAATAAGGTGCTATTTGGGAATTTTTAAAACAATTTTTATAAATAAATTCGGAGCTAAAGGAATTTAAAATAATGTGTTTGCTATGATACTTTAAAACACTTAAACTATTAATCATTGCCAATATCACAAAATAACCTTTCTCTATGAATTTTCCCTAGTGTTAAGGTAAAAAGGATGTAACCTTTGTTGCTACAGAAAAATATTTCAAGTTTTTTAGAAAAAAAAGATTGATTTGTTTACAGACTCTTTTTTGCACATCTGAGCGCCCATGTAATAATTATTAGCCAAATCAGTTTCTTTTTCTAAATTATGATCTGCGATATTGTTTTTTCCACTTTCAAATCCGAAATATGTATTTCGGTTTTAAAATCAGTGACCCTAGAAACCTTTGTGTACTCTTAAGGATGAAATTCGTTTTGATGAAAATAATGCATTCCTTGAAAGATCGAAATATTAGATTCAGTTTCTTTTTTCTTAGAATCCTTAAGTTCTACGTTAATTTACAGGGCAGATTTGGATTTAGATTGCCAAAATCTATTTCAAAACGTATTTAGAAGATGAAATATGATTCTTGGTACACTTGTTCTATATCTTTTCATATTCGTTGATAAATTATCTTCCATTAAAAAAATGAGCCTCTAGGTCATTCCTATCAAAAGTTCACCGATTCTGAGACAGAATTCAATAAGGCGATTTATTGCCAGTGAGCCAAACGTTGGCATGAAGAAGTACCTTTACCTGCCATAGTTAGTTAGGGTCACCGTTTACAGCACTCCGTTAAGTCCCAGTTTACGGTACGATTGTAGAATCTAAAAAAATTTTTATCTTCTGCTTCTTGTTCCAGACTTGGGTGTACAATCTGACAGATATCATCATGCTCCTGCCGTACACTCTGCTCCTGCCATGAATTCTGCTCCTGCTGAGTCACATCAGAATGAAAGCCTCTCGCCTCCGGCTTTGGTGGCCCCCTATGCCAAAATAAATAAAATGAATATTGAACAACTTCAATATAAACGATATGTTCCCGCCACCAATTCAACCCGGAAACTTGGAATTCGATTACACAATTTTATTCCCGGACCGCAAATTTATACGAGAAGTATGTCTGGTGATCTAAAAGACCCGCTATCCGGAGTAAAATATATATTCTCAGAAAGCAATGGCGACACCTTTGCAATAGTGGAAAAAGGTCCAAGTCGTCATACGGTTTTACATGGAATATATGAGCCTCCTTTTCCAAAAGGTTATCGAGTGAAAATAAACATATTCACCGACGCAATTACCAGAATAAGCATACAAGAAGAAGCTGATGTTCCAATAGGAATGACTGGCACATTCTCAAGACGTTTTACCGTGAAGACTGTGGATGATCCTTTCGATCCAAATTATGCTCGCTGGCTCATGGCTCCCAGCAAACACGACTATTCTAAATTATTTGGACTGGGAATTGAAGAACTTCAACTATATAGATTTTTCCCCCACCGTAAACCGAACTGGGAACTTTCACTACAAGAATACACTTTTCGCCCCGATGTTGAAATTTATTTGAGAATTGAAGGTAACCATCCGGGTGGCAAGCCAGCCGGTTTACAATATACATTATCAGACACCGAAGGTAATGCTTATGCATTACTGCGAAGTAAGTCATTTAGTAATATGTTGTTTCGTGGACTATTTAAACCAGATCCTCCTCGTCCAGGTGGACGCCGAGCGACAATAAACATAGTCACCAACTTTGTTCGGAGAATGAAGAATGATGAAATCAAGGCAATTCCATTAGACAACAACAAAGGGCTACAGCATTCTTTTGATATAAGGCGTGCGGGCTTTAAATTTGTGCGCCAAAGAAATTCCGGTCAATCAAGTCAAGCCGCAAATTAAATTAAAAATATAAGCAGTTTTTTATGAACATTACAATTTTTTTTATTTAATCTGAAAATTGCGTATTAGGATGATCCGATTCTAACAATTGATCGCTTGTCACGAATTTTCATGATTAGAACCTATATTCTGACAGTTTTCTTACAGTTTTTTGAAGCAGTGTTTTTTTTGTGTATAGAAAAAATTTTAAAGAAAAAAAAATTCTTCATACCTAAATACAGTCAAACCTGGTTTTAGTGATTCTCTATATAATATTTGCAAAAATTGATGCCGCGTCACAAAACAGAAAGAGAATTTAATTTCACGCATAGTCGCAAAATTAATATTAAATCCAGGTTTGACTGTATTTCTTTCTTTTCAGTTGGAAATTATTTTAAAAGTTTGTTAAAAATTCATAAAGTTAGTTAAAAATTGTATAATTTTGTTAAAACTTTAACTATTTTGTTGAAAGGAATTTCTTACTCGAAATTTCAACTGCTCAGATGAAAATTCTCTTGTTCTTCTTCGGTTGAAATCTCAAGAATTGTTGCAAATTCCATTATCTTTTTTGATGTAAATTCATAGTAGCATGTACTAAATTTTTGTCGAGAATTACCATTTCTTATTAGAAATTCAAAAGCTTGGTTATATGTGAAGCTACTTTATTAAAAGCATTTTTGTTTTTATTTTTGTGTTGTTTGAAGTATAATCAGTTAATCTAAACAATATTTAAAACGTGGATGAACGAGATAAAAAAATGGTTACATCAAAAATGAAGGTATCTGTTTGGAGATAAGAAAATACTGAATAATAAGTAACGTAGTGTGCGCGATATGAAGAAATAAAATTTTCTTCACCTAATCTACAACAAGAAGCAAGTGACCGATTATAAATTGTTAAAATAATTAAAACTTGTATCCCAACATAAATATTACTGTTGAAATTAAATAAATACATCATTAATTCTACAACCAGTTGTTTTATAATATTTATCAGATTAACAATTTTTATTGTAAAGCCCCTAGCACAGTTGCCTATATTATCCAGCTTTTTGGGGACTAGGGGTTTGCACACTGTGCGGTTTCTAGTGCCAGAAGCATTACCACCGACTCTTTGTAAACTGAGTTTGGATCAGAGTACCCAGAGGGAACCATTATCCTATTTTCTGTAGCAAGGAGTCTATGTTTTTAATTTTGTTTTACCTTGGTTTTGGAGGTGAGGGTTTTTTGGAAACTCTTGTCCCTGAATCAACCCTATTGTTGATCTCACTGACTTCAGGCTACCATAACCAGCACCTTTTTTATGCTTTTTCGACAAAAACATTAGAAACACCTGGATATCCGCTTTAAATGAAGGCATTGCGTATAATATCCCTAGCACTAGTGAATGTTTCAATGCTAGTGAATGCATCCTGAAATTAAAAGTCAACCATTTTTCTGAAAGTTTCATAACTAAGGTAAAACTAAGGTAAAACTAAAATGTCTTTCGCCTTACATGTTAAAATTTTCTTTAATTTTTGAAGTACCAGTGTGAATGCCGGGAAGGCGTAAAAAACTCATTTATTTTAGTTTTTTTAAAGGCGTGAATGATCTGTGTTGTTTTCCAGGAACAGTATAACCGCGAACAGGTCATTTTAATAAAATATATATTAATTATTTTTTGCAAATTTTTCTGTCAGTTATGGTCTTTTTATTTTACGACGACACTAGAGGTTTGCAGAAAATTGGAAGAAACATTTAGATGGCAGAATCTCCTTTTTTCTGAGAATCATACATCTCCATAAGATACTGACTCCATCGAGAAATGTTAGCTCAATGTAAATAGTCTGCGAGAATGCATATTATGTTAATCGATTCATTATGATGGTATCCAAAAACTCTTCATCATTAATGGGACTCACCTTGCTAATATTGATCCATTTAATACTTTCGTATCCACAATACATATTTGGCGAATACTTTAAATTTTATCAGTGAATCTTATTCGAATAGAATTTATTTATGTGTATGAATACCATTTTGTGTCTGTAGACGAAGAAAACGAATAATGCTACGAATTTAATTTGCTGATAAACTTCGCCCAGTTCGATCTCGAAATTTTATATTTTTGCAGCTATTAAAGGTTTCTGTCATAGTTTAATTAAAAATTTCAGTTACTTATTTTAAAAACAAATGTCTTTGGTGGTAACCCAACAACAACAATAACAAATTGAACTGTTACAAAACCATGCACCGGCCCCGACAGCGGTTCTGGGCGATCATTTGAGTAATGCTCTGTTCGCTGAATTGCACCAAACTCACATGGAGGCAAAGCTTCAAAAATTCAAAAAAGTAAAATCCTAAAGAATTTCTAGAATTCTGGGATAAATACTTTTGGGTTAAGAGTATTCCTGACAGCATTAGACTTCATATTATAGATAGTACACTTGGAGGCCGTGCTAAGAATTGGTAAGATAGGACCAGATCCAGTTTTGATGATTATGTGGTTTTTAAAGCTGCTTCCTTGCAAAAGTTCCAATTAATTCTGACCAGAGTTAAGATGAAGGCTGCTTGGCTCGCGAAACAATTTGATTCTAATATGGCAAAACATCCAGGTCTACTTGGAAGGTCTAATCAAGGAAGCGCAATATTTCTCTCCCCTGGTGGAAGCTTGTAAAGAAATTTGCAATATTATCCAACAAATGCCAAATCACGTCCATGATTTCTTAGTAGCCGTGGATTTATCTGAGTTGAATAATAATATAAGCTAATAATTACCATGTAAAGATAATAGTAGAGATAATGCGAGCGTTGAGTCGCGATCACTGAACGTCGCGGTGGAAGGAAGCAACAAGTCACCTGCATCCAGTCAGGTGACACCTTCACTTACGGCAAACCCTGCAGCGGTCAATAGGTATCTCTGAAATCTATTGCGTAGTTCTTTGGTTAGTTCCATTTAGTCTTAGTAAGTCTTAATGCGTCACGAGAGCGTTTCGAATAACCCTCGTGGAAAGTGATAATAAATCTGCATATACTCCGCGGAAGGTCTCTATGAAGTCATCGTTATTTCGGTGGCAGTCATTGTTAGTCTGACTTCCTGAATTCTGCGTGACCAGCCTCTGGTATCGAGTCATCCGAAACTCAATATCGAGAGTCGCGCATATCAAGTACCATCTGACTGAATCATGCAAGAACGTGCCTTACTACATTTTAGCACGAAGCTTGAATAATTGCATTTCAGTTCTTGCTAAACCCATCAAATAGAAACCCCAGAGCCATTCTTGCTAATCGTCTTTTCGTATCAAGCAAGCATACTGATCGGCTTTACACCGAAGAGCGGAAGGTTAGCTAAATCCGCTTAGATTTGTTAAGCAGAGCGAAACTTTCCCTCCGAAAAGATCGCGAAAGACCCTCGACATGCAGACATTTTTCTATCTGACGTCGCAGTTTGAAATACTTTATCGAGAAGACGGGAACGAAGAGAACTAAGGAAAAGGCATGGGATGTTTATTAAGGCTTTCTTAGTGTTTATTTACTTCGAAATATTATAATAAAATGGAATCTGAAAATTAATCATCAATTGCTTCAAGCACGGAGTGCAATTATACTAAATAGGTTAGGTAAATGACTTATGCGAAATAGGAAAAACACGGGATTTTTTAAAAAATTACGCTCCAAAAAGGAAACAATAAGCAGTAGTAAGAAAGTATTTAAAAGCAAAATTTTATGATTGCAGGTGGGTCTGACGACTCATGAAAGGTAGGTATTTACTTATGCTAAATTTTAATTTCCCTACAACTTATTTTGCTACAAGAATCACTAGATTTAAGGACGGTGAAGCCATAAATCACAGAGGGCATCCCGATTGTGAATTCGGTAACAATCTTTATACAAACAGACGTTTAATGCCGTTAACGAGAATTCATTTTCATTTAATTTTGCTTCTACTTTGAAGTGCGAGTGAGAAAATTAAAGAAAAAGGCAACTAATAAGTAAATATGTGATTAAGTAATACTGATAAATATAAGACAATGTTGAAATAAAAAATTATGCATATAATTAATTTTATATTGAAAAATACACCACGTTGTGATTTCGAGCTTAACTTAATACTGTGAATAATTATTCAGTAATGAAAAACTAATATCAATGTTGAGACAGAGATAAATTTTGGAGTTAGATTCGACGAATAATAAAGACTTTCCCCTTTCCAAAATTTACTCCTTCACTTGGCGCAGTTTAGTTCAGGAGAGCCTCTTCGAGTTGACTTCAATCAGGTAAACATTTAAGAAAAATTTATTTTCTATTTTAAAGTTTAATTTTTAAGCTATGCATTTTATAACTCCATTTAACTGTTAAGAATCTTTTTTTAGTTACAAATACAAATTGATTTTGTTGTTATAAGTTCTACTTTGCCGGTTAAAAAATCAGCTATTTTCTCCATTATTCGACTTCTTGACTTGAAAGCTTATCTCGTCCGTCAAAAATTCCTTTTCTTGTTTATAAAAGTTAATCTTTTAATTAAATTAAAGTCGGAAAACACATTAAAATGTACATAAATGAAGTGCAAGGTCACTTGTATACGCTTTTCGAGGGTGCTGATTCCGAATCTGATATCAGGATTTCCAAAAACAAAATGGCGCATCCAATATAGCGGACGAGTATTTCAAAAAATTATTGTATTTACTTGAATCGTGATGCCTATGGGTTGCCGAGGACGCTGATTACGAATCTGGAGTCAGAATTAAAAAAATAAAAAGAACATTTAGCAGATTCAACACCGAGGATGAAAATATTAAAAAGTATTTTAAAAATGATCTACGTAAAATGAAACACTTATTTATGATAAGTAATCTACCACAAGGGTTTTAAAATTTTAATTTATTTTTAATTTAATTTTATTATGTCTATCCTTTTTCATTTATTTTTTTTATTTTAATTTTCATTTATCAGAACTCTAGTGCTTCGGGTGCTTTCTGGGTGAGTTTCCCTAGTCTCTCACTTTAAATTCCTTTATCATCCGATAATCCTGTATCGCCTAAAGTATCAAGTCTTTGCTGTATACCTGGCTAATCATCGTTTTTGTTCTGACTTT
The DNA here is from genome assembly GCA_010014905.2 of Druon quercuslanigerum. Lineage (NCBI taxonomy): Eukaryota > Metazoa > Arthropoda > Insecta > Hymenoptera > Cynipidae > Druon > Druon quercuslanigerum. The sequence goes on along the minus strand of JAAAKG020201380.1, from coordinate 12,434 downwards.
CTACGTCGAAATTACACAATTCGTCCTCCTGCAAAATTTTTAGTAAACCTATTATCTCCGGAATAAGGTTAAACACATTTTGTTTTCATTTCGAGATTAAAGAATTAGGTAGCATTTAATTGGATCCAAGCTATCCATAGCTCTGTAAAACATATCTTATATGTTTGCTTCTTGGCTGAAAGTTCTGCTGTGAGACAATCTGTCATTTTTATAATTTTTATTTCTAGTCTAAGAAGCTTCCTCAGCGAGCATATCCTATTCTGAATGTAGAGTTCAGCAGTCGCATTGCACAATGTTTCGAATTTAATTGGGTCAATTGTAAGATGACAAGAAAGGGCGATTAAAATCTTTTTGAAATTAGAAAGTAACTTCAGGTGGAGGTTACGATATTCCGCAAGAAGTTCTGGCTTATCAAAAGCCTTTCGTGCTGTATTGCCATCACTAGTGGCAAGAGACCATCCTGTTTTTGGCTTGCCCACTATTATTCCTAACTTTTCCCAAAGAGTCCTTTGTCTTTGCTTATTTCTTTGTGCACATTCTTCTCTCTGTTCAGCACTTTTCATTTGCCAGACTTTGATGTTAGCCCAGTAAGAAATATGCAAACATGTTTCGAAGATTCTGATCCACGCATAAAGTGAAGAGAGTCCATACAGCAGAGATTTAAGATCTGATAGAAAGATTTCCTTATCTTCGTTGCTGATAGTATTGAACATTTTCAGAGTGGCATGGCACATTGAACAGGTTTGCATCGACTTAGTGTTAGTACTAATATTCAATACCTTACCATCTATCAGGGTGATCATCATTCAATTTAACTTTAGCAACTTGTAATTTGTCGATTTAATCTTCAACATTCTGTTTTTACTTTAAAACAACATCTGCTGATTCTTTAGTGTATTCTATAGTAAGAGGACGACAAGATCTTGGAGATTGCGAAGCTTTATTATTCCATAGTGTGATTCTATTTGCAGTTAAAAATCGCAATGGAAGAACTTTTGTAACAAATAAATTTTGATCGCTGTTCGAAATGTTTTCTTCTTCTAATATGTAATTTTGCTTAAAACACGAGTAACCAGAACTTCCGTCGAAATTCCAAGAGCACATCATTATTGCTTCTATTTCCGTAACGACTTTTCTTTTCACATACTGAATAATCACTTCTGCTTGCAAATTTGTAATTCGCTTTGTAGTATGATGCAATAAAGCTTGAAGGGTTGTCTCTACTTTTTTTCGGAAATAGAAACTGTTTCCTTCGGTGGCCTGCATTCTTCTTTAGCAGCTCTAATATCATTATATGTAGACCAAATATCTGCTCCACGCGATTTGGATTCCAAACGTATATTTTGATACACTTCCTTAGAAAGTTAATTTTTAAACAAAAACGCGAAGCTTCTTTTGCAGCTTTTTTTCTTAGTGAAATAGATGGTTCATTTAATAATTTCCAAATTTTTCTTGGTGTTTATAAATTTTCTAAAATATTACCATAACTAGAATACAAATCCCTATTTGCAGATTGTCTCCAGTCACCAATCCGAACCGTGAATTAGCAATTCTATTACACAATTTTCTTTCCGGTATGCAAATTTATTCAAGAAGTCAATCTGATAATATATCTGAACCGCTAATCGGAGTGAAATTAATATTATCGGGATTCAATGGTGACGCCTTTGCTGTAGTGGAAAAACGTCAAAGTCGTCATATGGTTCTACAAGGATTATATGTGCGACCTGGTCCAAAAGGAATACGAGTGCAAATAAACATATTCACCCACCACATTAGCATCATAGGGGCAGAAGAAGAAACGAAAGTTCCAGTAGGAACGAATAATCCATTCAAAAAATATTTTGTAAGGAAGACTATGGATGTTCCTACTGAGCCAACTTCTGCTGTCGGAGTGGTGTAAAATGAGGCGTGTGGGTTCTACATTTTCGCCCAGAAGAAATTCCGGTTGATCCATTTGATCTGCAAATTAAACTGGAATAATGTGCAGCGTTTTTATAAAGATGACGGATTAATAGCTTGTCATGGATTTTTATGAGCAGCAGCTATAGTGTGTCGGTTTTCACTCAGTATTTTTTGTTTTGTTTGGATTAAGACTCTGCATTAGTTACAAAGTCACTCAACTCGCTCGAAATCCAAGAGCTATTGCTAACACAAAATTATCAAGCTCAAGGATGCAACAAACCAACGTACGAATGAGAAAAGCAACGGTTTATAAAAATTATTTCGAATTAAAATTGTTTAACAACGAAACTCTTGTCTTTGTTTCTTATAGGCATTTAAAAACCCAACTTTTGCGATTAGACGAGTTATGCGAGGGTGGCCGCTGTACAGCCAGAAGGAAGGAAAAGCGCGACCATTGTCTCGCCTGCTTCAAACGAAATTAGAAGCCTAGAAGTTATTACTCTCACTGAAATCTCAAAACGAGATGGAGGAATAATCTGAAAAGCTCTAGAAATCTTTTTTATGAATTCTGGACTCATTGTCTCTTTTTCATCAAAAGAAATCTAAAGGAAAGGTGTTCGCTTATTTCGTGGCTCTCGCGGATGACCTAGAACTAGAGTGGATTGTGCAAAAATAATCTACGAACGAAAAAAAAAAGGTTTTCTTCGCCCGTTTTCTTTTATCAAAAAAAAAAGAAGACCAAGGACGCATCTTTCCTTCTGGTTCCTTCCTATTTCTTTCGATAGATAAACGATAGCCTAAGTTCTTCTTGTTGGTAAGTGGTATCGAAACAATTTTGTACCTTTTTTAATGTGCCACGTCCCATCCATTGTAGGACGTGTCCTCTTCTATTTCATTATTTTTTATTTTTCCATTGGAATAAATTCAGTGTTGACATAAGTAAGCAAAATTTTGTCACTCGATCCATCTGGTAGGACCTTTTTTTTCTACAGGGACAAAGTCTCTCAGTCCGAGAGTAAGGCTACCGACCCAAAAAATAATTAAAGGGAAGACGAGCTTCTCTCGTCCTTCCTTCACTTTTAAGGATGCTTCCCCCAGCGTAGAAATAAACTTGATAAATTTTAGGCAATGCAATTGCCCGGAAGACATGCAGCGCATTTCTTTTGTCTTGTTTCTTCTTTATCAGTGATAATATAAATGGAATACAATGGAATGCCTTAGTTAAAAAAGGTATCATTCTGTTAAAACCTTAACTATTTTATTAGAAGGTTATCTTTTTGTTCGCAATTTAAACTGTTTTGATCAAAATCTCTTATTTTTGGTTGGAATTGCAACATTTGGTTAAAAATTTCACTATTTAATTATAAATTGGTTGCAAGATTATACCGTTTTGGTAAAATTTAAGTTTTGCTTTGTTTGTAGAAATTTTATTTTTTAAAAATTAAGTGATTTGCTTGTTTATTGCTTAAAATTAGACTAGGTGGTTGGAAAATTTTTTCTTTTTTTATAATGTATATTAAGTCTAAATAATGGGAGTCTAAATAGCACAAGTACATGATACCTATTAGTCGGCCTCTTTTTGGAAATTAATTAAACTGTTTTTGATTGCAAAGGAGAATCTTTTTGACTTAAACGAAAAACTATATACGACAATTAGGTGAAGCAATAATTTGAAAACGACGTGCGTCTCATTCTTTATTGGAAGGAGCGACAAAAGTGATTTCTAGATTTTCACAACTTCTCTAATTTCAGGAAAGAATGTTTAATTACAAACATATTCTATTGGGACAGCCAACATCAAATAAATTTCATCAGCTAGCTTAGCGAGTTTAGATAACAGTTTCGATTAGTCAGTTATAGCATAGACTATATAAAATTGCTGTGTAGAAGCAACTTTTATTAAACAATAAAAGATTGTGTCAACACTGACTCTTATGAAATGATAATACCTATCAAGGACGATACAGACGCTTAAAAATGAGGAGATAACCGTTATAGTACAGACTTGGCGATCTGATAAAGCACTAAAATATTCATTATTAATATTGTGAATAAAATTTTTTTATTGCATTAATCAGTGTTTCCTTAAATTTGAAAGGATGAGGGTTATCTATATCTTAATCCTATCCATAGCAGTAATCCTGGATTGTATAGGTAAATATAATATCATATTATAGCCATTATTAGAGGGGACATTTTTTAAGCTTCACGCCAGAGGTATGGGTAGACACGCCCACATTCTGACTTTTAGAGTTAGAAGTGTCTTTTATTTGCACGTGCATATATGGTACACTCCCAGATGTGCACTTTGAACTTATACTTATTTGTTTATTATTTGTTTATGTATTAAAAATTTTTAATTGAAACAAGTGTACTTTTTTCCAAGGAGAGAAAGTGAGTGTGTTGGAATGTGGGTAAAATAGAAAAGGAAAAGTACGAAAAAGTCACAGTTAAAATTTTTTGTGAGGAAAATATTATTTTTATAATAAAAAAAATTTACCACCTTTTTTTACGAATACAATTTTTTTTATTTAAATTGAATGTGTTAATTGACTATGAATACCTTTATTGTGGGCGTTCAGCGCCTAATACGACCACTTTTCAATATAGTAAAACATTCTTCCCACTAAGCGCGGTATCAGTACTCTTTCGTTAAAAAATATTTTTACCAAAAAAAGCGAAAAAGAATAAATAATGACACTGATCGTGCAATATAAAAAATTGCACTTTACAACATTATAATTTAGTTTTCCATCATTTTTAAGAAGAATATTTGATTAAATTTTTCAGATTTTTTCTAATTGTGAATAGCAACTCAAAAATTAATCATTTTAGCTGAAAATCTTTTTTCTTTAAATTTTAACTACGGTGAAACTTTTCTATTGTGCTGGGTTTGTTGCTGGGTTTGTCCTTAAATTCATTTGAGACATGGCCTATGACCTCTATATACGTACATTTCAATGAGGTCCCTTGTAACCTTTCTCCAAAAATTTCCATTACAATTGGATCGTTTAAACGTGATGACTGTTGACGTTTGCGACTTGCAGGTGTTGTTTATTTTTCGAAAGACTTAATTTCATCTTCTGATAAACTGCACGCATTTACTGAATGATTCATCTGTTAGAAATTGATCAATTGAGGTTGATAGTGCTTCGATGACGCCCATTGCTGACTTAAATCCAACATCCCGTTTCTGCAGAATTTGATTTGCTGGTTCCAGTACACTTAATAAGTTCTGTAGAAAATGGAGAAAAAAGATAACATTTTTTCCATACCAGAATTTTTTATTCCAGTAGCCATTGTCATGTATTCTACATTGAAACTATTTGTTAGTCAAATGATGCATATGCCTATGTATCGAGTACTTATTTGCTCAAAGGTCTTTGGATTATGTTCCTAAATTGTTTAAAATATTTTATCAGCGATGTTGAGTAGAAAAGAAGAGTTTAACTTATTGGGTTATTCCGATTTGTTGACATGAAGTGAGGGTTGTAAGATGCCATGAAACTTTGGTTCAATAAAAAGTCTTATGAGTCTTTTAAGGTTTCGTGAAACATTGCAATGTTTCAAAGATGGTGGAGGGAAAATTTGAACCGCATATAATAAAAATGAAAATCAATTCGCCTTTTCTAAAGTAATCGTTGAATAAATAATTAATTAACTACTGAAATACGTTTTGATAATTTTTTCTTAAACAGCGCGAGTTCAAATTTTGTGAAAAGCATGTGATTTTCTCTGTACAGAAAGCTGTACGAAACATGCAGTCATTACAAATTCAATCTTAAATCTTTTTAATTTTTCATATTAAATATGTCACCTTGATAAATGGGAAATTCTTTTTCAAGTATAAAATGCAGCCTGTTTGTATAAAAGTAAAGAAGAAGGGATAATCTTTTCTGAGCCTACGCATTGTGGCGCTCTGGTTAACTCAGGGAAGGGCTCAACTTCGCCACGCGCTCACCTGGCGACGGCCCTATATATATCAGCAGTCTTTTTCCAGAATCATCAAAAAGGCCTGGAGACCACTCGAGCTCACCTTTTTCTGAACATCATGACGGGTTTAATGCAGATGAATTATTAACGGTATTAAATGATATGCCTCCGCCGCAAAATTCTTCTGGCGGGGACTTTGGGCACCATTCAACCCCTTCAGTACATACTAACCTGGATCATCAACTTCCACAAAGACCACACAGTAAGTTGAAAATTTATTTACTATATTAAAATTTTTATTAAATTCGGACAGAAAATAATTTTCTTTCTTTGGAATTTAATTCTTAACTGAACATGCAACTATATCCTTTTCCATCTAAAAGGGCTCAGCGGGTTAAGTATCGTTAAAAGTTGGTTAGGCGCTCGGACTTCACTTCAGAAGTCCGGGGTTTAATCACTGAGCCGGTACCTCTGGAAATTTTTCTATGTACCTTTACCAAGTTTCTGGTGGTTCGGAATCCACCTTAAGCTGTAGGTCCCCCCATCGTGCACTTGAAGGAAACCCAGTCCGTCAATGATTGGTTAAAAACCAGGCTTTGTCCAATATGCCGTGGCACACAGCTCTCATCAGATCACTTGATTGCAATATAAATGCGTCCGTGACTGATGATATATACCGAGACAGCCCCGTGCAAAACTATTCTAAATATATGAAAATCCAACTCTAACCAAAAATGTCTTCGACCCGTTGGACTGTAACCATCTCAAGCCTGTGACAACATTTTTTTTGAATATATATATAATACATAATAATAATATATAATAATGTAATTTTCCAAATTACTTTTTTTTCTGTAAACGTTGTTTGCTTTGTTGTTGTTTAAAAAATATTGCAAATAGGTTTTTTAATACGAAATTGGCTTTACGAAAGAAAGAGAACATTTTTGTAAGTTAAATTTTCAATACTCTGTCATAAAAATTTTTTTTATCTTTTGTATGCCAGAGTGAGAAAAAAATGAAAAACGATTACACAGGCACACCGAGAGACTAAACCATTTAACTTCTGATCTACTTTTTGTTCCATCAGATCCTTTTTCTGCTATAACTTCAAAAAGTAGTGAAAGCTCGAGTTTTACTTTAATATGTATGTTACAGGAAAACCACTTTCACCGCAATCAGTTTTTCTGTAGCGCAGATATTTTAAAATAAAACCAAGATTTTGATCATTTTTTAAGGTAATAAAAAAGGGGATCTAATAGAGGAACAGTTTTGTATGTCTTAAAGCTTGATTTTTTACGTCGAATTTAGAAACAATAATGAATCAATTAATTAATTAACAAACAGATATGAAAAAAAGGTTTAATATCCACGAGAATAAGCTCATCTGCCCTTCTGTTTTTTATATACTAAATCCAAATTCAATTTTCCTCTATCATATGACCTTCTTTTATTGACTTAAAAAAAGAAAAAAACGTTGCTTCTTCGAAATCTGAATTAATTTGAATCGCGTTTCAAATAAAACGGCCGTGTCATGTAAAACAATTCTTTCGTCAAGCTTCCCATCAGAGCAATGGAATCACTCAATAATTCACAATAAGCAATATACGAGTGTTAAAAAGTGCATAGATCCGTGTGCAAGGCTTTGGCGAAATTTTAACCAGTGACAGAATAAATAGAAGAAAAATGGCCAAGTCATATAAGAAAACAAGCAATAATATCCTCGGTCAATCATCAATCTACAATTAATCCATGGTCCAAAGGTATTTTGTGAGTCAATTCATCTATCTCCAAAGTGTGTCCGAGCAGTTTGCAGCTTTTCGAGGTGCACCTTCCAGTTGTCCAGTATTTAGAGGCACAACTGCCAGTTGCTCAGCAGCCAATCTTCCAGTCAAAAATGTCGTAGTTCAACGTCCTTTTAGGCAAGTGAAGTTTTTGAGTAACCATCCTAAAATTATTTATCCTTTCTATTTCACGAAAGTTTTGGTGATCAATGGTAGATTATCAAAACAAACGCTTTTATGGGGCGAATTCGAGGAAACTCCAAATGCATTAGAGTCGCAGGCTAGAGACGATGGTCCAGCTGCACATGAAGATGAGAAAAACTCTTTTAACAATAGGACTCACTCGCAACGCGAACGGAAAAAAGTAATAAGGAAGTATAAAAACGCCAAAGAATATTCAGAATAGTTTCAATTAAGCAGCGATTCAGATCTAGAAAACGTCAGTAGTTTTGAAAAAGTCGAGATTACAGTGTCTATAAATTAAATAAATGCAGTTCCTATAAATCCAATAGAGCACATGTCAAAAATAGGGGTATTATTAGACACACTTTGAATTCTATAATTCTATAGAGCGTACCAATTCCCAAATTCGGTTTACATTTAAATTCCACTACTTGAAATATGTGTCACAGGCGAAGCAGCCGAGGTAATAGCTTCGCTATAATCATGTAGCGAAAATTGTGGAATTGTATTAAAAAACTTAACTGATCGCTACAATAATCGCAAATATATTGCAGAAAGTCACGTGAGTGTTCTTTTTAACATTCCATATGTTTCAAAAAATTCTCGGTTCACCTTTTATTATGCAAATTACAAAAAAAAATCTAGAGCTTTGCACTCGTTAAATGTACTACTCGATGAATGCAAATAAGTTCACATTCATTCTATGAAATATAAACTTTCGAATAACCTTAATGGAAAATAGGAAGGCATCCCTGGAACTTCAAAAATACAGACTATGGAAGATTTGACCACATTTTTAGAGCGTTGACCGTAGCTTGAAATGACTCGGTCCTCTCAGGCACAATACAACTTAAAAAAGGTTTAAGAGGTTCAGAGAATTTCCAAGTGAGGGTACTGCTCCCACCCGCTCTACGCCTTTTCGGCTACGATTCCCTTAAATACACAAAATGCGAAGACTAGAATTATGTCCCATGTGGCAGCTCAAGTACGATTTACTAAAGTGAAAAATGCGTCATTATGCGTAAACTTTCTATGCCTACTACTATTATATAATTATATAATAGTTGCTTCTTTAAAACCGGTCATGTTTCCGACATTAGGATTATTAGAACACTAAAATATGCAGTAACATATTGCAATCGTTGAATTAAGAATTTATAAACAAGAGATAAAAGAAAGATCAAGTGGACCTCTTTCGAGTGAGGAACTTGACACTGCAATGAAAACTTTTCTTAACACCGTGCAAAATGCTGTTGTAGACTAGGGAGTTACAAGAGTAATAGGCAGACTTCAGAATGGCAATATACCATCTACTTAAAACCACCTACTTCTTCTACCGCTTAATCATCTTATAACCACCTTAATTATTTTCGAAGAACATATTAAATAAAAATACACTGGTGCGTAAGAAACTCTTTATTGCGTAGAAGAGCTATATTGGCCAATAGACGGTCGTAATGTCATGCAGCACATAATTCATAAAGGCTTTAAATGCTTTCAAGCGAAGCGTCGCGGAATTTATTATATTATGGTAAAGCTAGCAGAAAAGCGTCTCTCGTATTTTTCGTCCTTTCTAAATGTCAGAGTTCAATTTTTCGGACCATTTTATATAAACGAAAAACGTCCAGGAAACCGTAAGACGGAAAAAGACTGCGCCTCGATTTCGATATGCTTTGCAACAAAGGTGACTGAAGCTTTCCTCGGCAGTCTAAATCGGGGCTTTTCTCAACCAGCGAAGAATTAAAAGAACTATACAAGTTCGCTCAAGGAACCTATAATAATCCGGAATACAAAATCATTATAGAAAATCAGCAGGTGAATTGAAAATTTATGCTGTCCCACTCATCGAATTTCGGCGACTTCTAGTAGGCCTAGGTAAGGTCGATTACACACTATTTGACACGAAATGTAGGAAATACATTACTGACTTACGAACAATTACAGACGTATGTGATCAAAATTAAAGCGATATTAAACTCTCTTTTTCTTACACCCATGTCCTTTGACCCAAACGATCTTTTTCCCATGTCTCCGACACACTTTCTCACTGGTACCTTTCTAACGAGCTTTCCTCAGGCGGACTGTCGCTGTCTACGATCCTATCAGTTGTAACATCCTGGCAAAATGCACAGAAGCTCAGAGAGCCGTACTAGGGGGCTGTACTATTTTCTATGCACTAAATATCAGTATACCTCTGACTTCAAAAAATAGTGAAAATTCTGGGTTTTCGTAAATATGTAGGTTACAGGAAAACCACTTTCACCATTCGATTCTGCGACAAAAATAAAAACAGATCCCATAATTGGACCTCTTTTACTTGCCACAATTTCTTACGTAAATTGAAAAAAATGTGGTGGGTTTTCTTTATTCATTATACGAGTTATTTGATACTTTTCTTTTAGAAACAAATTGTCCAATCAGTTTTTCTATAGCGCACATATTTTTAAATAATAAAAAGATTTTTGATGATTTTTTGAGGTAATAAAAAAGGGGACCTATTAGAAGAAAGACTTAGAGCTTGATTTGTTTACGACGAATTTAAAAACAATATCAAATTAATTAATGAATCGAAAAACACACATAAAAATAAGTTTAATGTCCGCGAGAATAAGCCACTCTGCACTCCTGTTGTTTTATACTAAATCCAAAATTAATTTTCTTCTATCAGATCACCTTTTTGTATTACTTTAAAAAATGAAAAAAACGTTGCTTCTTCGAAATCTGAATTAATTTGTCTCGAATATTCAATTCACTCAAATTTTGTTATCCAACTTGAGTGAAATGACCTGCCATCACTCCGCTTTGGGAATATGTGGAATGGAAAATCGTGCATAATTTTATATTTGCCCTCACGTGAAATATCTTTTGGTATTTTGTCAGCAAAACCATAAGAAGCAGCCGTTTCACCTCGTTCGTCAATTGTGGTATCGACACTTTCTGATGTCGACGTGGATGGCTTTTGCCTTCTTGAGAGCCACGCATCAAGAGCCTGTTGACGTGGTCCTTTTTTCTCTTTCTCTGTACAATCTGAAAATAATATTACAAATCGAACATGTAATATATTAATAGTTTGTTATATTAGTTTTATTTAAGGTGTGTGAAACGTGAATAGTCCAAATTTTCTAAAACAATGATATAGAGCCATATTTCTGTAGGTGAGTGCTGAACTACGTGTTAAAAGATTAAGAAAAATTTCAGTAAAAACAACATATGAATTGGTTTAAAACGTTTACAATTTACTGTAAATACAATTATTATAATAAATACGTCCAAAATAAAACTAATCGAAAGAATTGCGGTTTCTATGTATACATATTATCAAAAACATTAACCTGAATAATCTACACCTGTTCACTTATTCTGCTCGCCTCCTGTTTTCGTTGAACTGTTAGTCGAATAATCTCTATGCCTGTGTATTAAGTCCTTTTTTGCTTGATGGTCTTTGCATTACGTTCCGCATTGTTGAAAATTTGTTTATCAGCAATGTTGAATAGAAAAGTGCAGTTTTACGTATTGGGTTATTCCGCATTGTTGATATAAAGTTAGGTTTATAAAATTCCATGAAGTTTTGGTTCAATAAAAAGTCTCGTGAAACTCTCAAGGTCTTGCGAAACATTGCAATATTTTAAAGATGTTGGAGGAAAACTTTAAACCGCATATGCTGAAAATGGGAAATCAATTCGCATTTTCTCAAGTAATGGTTGATCAAATATTTAATTAACTAATGCATTAAGTTGTGATAATTTTCCCTTCAATCAAGTGAAAATTTCAATGCTACAATGGAGCGCTTCCTTGCTCAAAACCCTATATAAAGAGGCCGTCTCCATGCATCAAGTGGCACGCTTGCAGCCATGTTCTAACAGAGAAAGTTCAAATTTTGTGAAAAGCATGTGATTTTCGCTGTACAGAAAGCTGTACGAAACACGCAGTCATTACAAATTCAAACTGAAATATTTTTCATTTTTTATCTTAAATATGTTACCGTGATAAATGAGAAATTCTTTTTCGAATATAAAATTCAGCTTGATTCTATAAGAGTAAAAAAGAATGGATAATCTTTTCTGAGCCTACTATTGTGGGGCTCTGGACAGTTAAGGGAGCGCTCCGCACCCCCTTGCTCCCACCTGGTTACGGACCTAATATCAACATTCGTTTTACAGAATCACCAAGAACGCCTGAAGGGTACTCGACCCCACCTTCTCCTGGATATCATGAAGGGTTTAATAAAGATAATTTATTAAATCTATTAGGTGATATACCTTCTCCGCGACCTTCATATGGCGGGGACTATGGACACCATACAGGTACGCATTCGACTCATCCAGCACATGCTAACCTGGATCATCATCTTACACCGAGAGCACACCGTGAGTTAAAAATTTATTTATTATGTTAAATTTTTTATTGAATTTAGACAGAAAATCATTATCTTTGTTCGAAATTTAATTCTCAACTGAACATGCAACTATATCATTTTCCCTCGAAAGGGGTATAGCGGAGTAAGTATCGCAAAAATGCTCTGATAGCTTCTTGGGTCATAATACGATCTGTACGTAGCCTGTGGGAGTCGGATGCAGGGTGTCGGGAGAACCTGCATATCGATAGATGTGTCTGCAAAGATGCAGCATCCTA
>JAAAKG020201379.1:0-39659 GCA_010014905.2 Druon quercuslanigerum | reverse complement strand
AATTTCATATAAAAAATTATTTTCGATTAAAAAAAATATATTTTTTTGCAATACAATTAAATTTTCTACAAAATAGTGAAATTTTCAAGACGAAAAGACGAATTTTATATAGAACAAAGTTAGGTTCAACAAAAAAAAGAATTTTCAATGAAACATATCAATTTTCAAGGAGTAGATTTTTTTTCTAACAAAAAATACAATTTTGTGATAAAATACACAAATTTATATCGCCATTGTTAAATTTTCATATAAAAAATTATTTTCGATTTAAAAAAAATATTTTTTTGCAATATAATTAAATTTTCTACAAAATAAGTAAATTTTCAAGCCAAAAAAACGAATTTTATATAGAAAAAAATTAGATTCAATAAAAAAACAATTAAGCATATCAATTTTTGACAAGGAGATTCTTTTTCTAACAAAAAATACAATTTTATGGTCAAATACAAAAATTTAGATCGAAACAGTTAAATTTTAATTTAAAAAATTAATTTAAACAAATTTTTATTGAATTTCTACAGTACAATTACATTTTCTAAAAAAAAACTTAAATTTTTAAGACAGGAAACGAATTTTCTATTGAAAACAGTTACATTAAAAAAAAATTTCATACAAAAAGATTAATTTTTAATAAGAATATTAATTTTCTGCCAAAAATTACGAACTTTCAAGACAATAAATGAATGAAAATTATTGAATGAAAAACAGTTTAATTAATAAAAAAAATCCAACCAAGAAGATAAATTTTCAACTGAAAAAGATCAAGTTTAAACAAATAATGGAAAATTTGAAAAAAATAATTTTTAACAATTTTATATGTAAATCAAAGATTTTTTAATTTTTAATAAAAAAAGTTGAATTAAAAAAAAAAGACAATTTTTCAAACGAATACACAAATTTATATCGAGCTTGTTAAATTTTCATATAAAAAATTATTTTCGATTTAAAAAAGATATAATTTTTTGTAATGCAATTAAATTTTCTACAAGAGTTAAATTTTCAAAGCAAAAAGACGAATTTTATATAGAAAAAAGTTAGATTCAACAAAAAAAAGAGAATTTTCAATGAAACATATCAATTTTTGACAAGGAGATTCTTTTTCTATCAAAAAATACAATTTTCTGATGAAATACACAAATTTAGATCGAAACAGTTAAATTTTAATTTAAAAAATTAATTTAAACAAATTTTTATTGAATTTCTACAGTACAATTACATTTTCTAAAGAAAAATTTGGATTTTTAAGACAGAAGACGAATTTTCTATTGAAAAAAGTTACAGTAAAAAAAAAAAAGAATTTTCATTCAAAAAGATAAATTTTTAATCAGAAGATTCATCTTCTACCAAAAATGACGAATTTTCAAGGCAATGAATAAATAAAAATTGTTGAATAAAAAATATTTTAAATTATAAAAAAATCCAACCAAAACGATAAATTTTTAACTAAAGAAGATCAAGTTTCAATAAAAAATGGAAAATTTGAAAAAATTAATTTCTACCAAATTTATATATAAACTAAAAATATTTTAATTTTTAATAAAAAAAGTCAAATTCTAAAAAAAAGACAATTTTTCAAACGAATAAACAAATATGTATCGAACTAGTTAAAATTTCATATAAAAAATTATTTTCGATTAAAAAAAATATATTTTTTTGCAATACAATTAAATTTTCTACAAAATAGTCAAATTTTCAAGACGAAAAGACGAATTTTATATTGAAAAAATATCCAACCAAAAAGATAAATTTTTAATAAGAAGATTAATTTTCTACCAAAAATGACGAATTTTCAAGATAATAAATAAATGAAAATTTTGGAATGAAAAATAGTTTAATTGATAAAAAAATCCAACCAAAACGATGAATTTTCAACTAAAGAAGATCAAGAATCAACCAAAAATGGAAAATTTGAAAAAATTAAGTTCTACCAAATTTATGTATAAACTAAAAATATTTGAAATTTTAATAAAAAAGTCGAATTCTAAAAAAAAACAGACAATTTTTCAAACGAATACACACATTTCTATCGAACTCTTTAAATTTTACATAGAAAAAATAATTTTCTGCAATAAAATTAAATTTTTAAAACAAAAAGACGCATTTTATATAGAAAAAATGAAGCATATCAATTTTTAACAAGGAGATTCTTTTTCAACAAAAAAATACAATTTTCCAATCAAGTTCACAAATTTAGCTCGAACCAGTTAAAATATCATTAAAAAATTAATTTAAAAATTTGTTTATTGACTTTCTGTAGTACAATTAAATTTTCTAAAAAAATTGGATTTTTAAGGCAGAAGACGAATTTTCTATTAAAAACAGTTACATTAAAAAAAATTTAATTCAAAAAGATAAATTTTTAATAAGAAAATTAATTTTCTACAAAAATGACGAATTTTTAAGACAATAAATGAATAAAAGTTGTTGAATGAAAAATAGTTTAATTAATAAAAGAATCCAACCAAAAAAATGAATTTTCAACTGAAGAAGATACAATTTCAACAAAAAATGGAAAATTTGAACAAATTAATTTTTAACAAATTTATATATATATACCAAAAATATTTTAATTTTTAATAAAAAAAGTAGAATTCTAAAAAAAGAATTTTCAACAAAATACATGAATTTTTAACAAAAAACGTAAAGTTTTAAACTGAAAACGGAAAAGTTTAAACCAGATTTAAACAAAATTATTTTTCCACAAAATATATGAATGTTCAACTTAAATGAGGAATTTTCAACAACAGGAACAAGAATTTTTAATAAAAAACAAATAAATTTTTAATTAAATAAGATCAATTTTCAATCTAGAAAATGGAAAAGTTAAAACTAATATTAAAATTTATTTTCAACAAAGAAAACGAATTTTCAAGAAATACATATATTTGTAACCAAATAGTTAATTATTTACACGAAACTGATCAAGTTTTATAAAAATATAGAATATTTAAATTTCAATTTAAAAAATAATACTTTTCAATTTAGAAAAACAAATTTTCTGCAAAACAATTAAATTTTGAAGACAAAAAGACGAACTTTATATAGGAAAAAGTTAGATTCAACAAAAAAAAAGAATTTGTATTCAAGCTTATCTATTTTGAACAAGAAGATTCTTTTTTTAACAAAAAATATAATTTCCTGATTAAATAAACAAATTTAGATCGAACCAGTTCAATTTTCATTAAAAAAATTAATTAAAAAAATTTTTAATCGCCCGATTTTCTATTAAAACAGTTACATTATGAAAAGAATTTTCATTCAAAAAGATAAATTTTCAATAGGAAGATTAATTTTCTACCAAAAATGACAAATTTTCAAGAAAGAAAATTAATTTTAAACTAAAAAGTATAAATGTTCAATCGAAAACGAAAAAGTTAAAACTACAGGTTACAATTTTAATTTTCAACAAAATATATTTTTTTAACCTAAATGATGAATCTTCAACAACAAAAAATGACTTTATAATAAATTTATATTCCCACTAGACATATTTTTACTTTCTACTAAATAAAATTAAAAAAAATAATTTAAAAAAAATCAAACCAAAAAGATAAATTTTCAACTATAGAAAACCAAGTTTAAAAAAAGATGGAAAAAAATTCAAATTTAAAAAAAAAGAATTTTCAACCAAGAAAAAGAATTTTAAACAAAATACATATATTTGTAATTTTCAAGGCAAAAAGACGTATTTTATATAGAAAACAGTTAGACTCAACAAAAAAAAAAAATGTTGAAGCAAACATATCAATTTTCAACAAAAAGATTCTTTTTCTACCAAAAAATAAAATTTCTCAATCAAATACACAAATTTAGATTGTAACAGTTAAATTTTAATTTAAAAAATTAATTAAAAATTTGTTTAATTGACTTCCTATAGTAAAATTAAATTTTCTAAAATAGTTTTAGATTTTTAAGACAGGAGACGAATTTTCTATTGAAAACAGTTACAATAAAAAAAGAATTTTCATTTAAAAAGATAAATTTTTAATAAGAAGATTAATTTTCTACCAAAAATGACGAATTTTCAGGACAATAAATGAATTAAAATTGTTCAATGAAAAACCGTTAATTAATAAAAAAATCCAACCAAGAAGATAAATTTTTAACTAAAAAAGATCACGTTTCAAGAAAAAATGAAAAATTTGAAAAATGTAATTTTTAACAAAAACAAAAATTTTAAACAAAATACATGAATTTTTAAACAGAAAGGTTAAATTTTTAACTGAAAACAGAAAACTTTAAACCAGAGTTTGAAAAACTATTTTTCCATAAAATATATGAATGTTCAACTTAAATGAGGAATTTTCAACAACAGCCACAAGAATTTTCAATAAAAAACAAACTAATTTTTAATTAAAGAAGATTAATTTTCAATAAAACAAAAAGGGAAGTTAAAAATCAATTTTCAACAAAGAAAACGAATTTTCAACAAAATACATATATTTGTAACCACATAGCTAAATATTTAAACTAAGCTGATCCAGTTTTACAACAACAAAAAATATTAAAATTGCAATTAAAAAAAATTATTTTCAATTTAGAAAAAAAAATTTCAGCAAAACAGTTGAATTTTCAAAACAAAAAATAAAAATCTCTATATAACAAAAATTTCTAACAACAAAAAACGAATTTTAAAGAAAATACATAAATGTATCAACAAAGACTTATTTTTTTAAACTAAGATGATCAGTGTTCATAACAAAATTAGCTATTTAAATTTCAATGAAAAAAAGTTAAATTTCAATTCAGAAAAACTAATTTTCTATAAAACAGTTGAATTTTCTACAAAATTGTTAAATTTTTAAGACAAAAAGACGAATTTTCTATAAAAATCAGTCGAATTATCAACCCTAAAAAAAGAGCTTTCAATCAAAAAGTTAATTTTCTACGATAATTTCAAACAAAATATACAAATTTTGAAATAAATAGTTGAATTTTAAACGAAAAAGATTAATTTTTCTCAAAAATACGAATCTTTAGCAAATTACATACATAAATTTGTAATCAAATAGTTATATTTTTTAACTGAAAAGGTGCATTTGCGACTAAATATAAAGTGTGTAAATTGTAGCTTGAAAAAAAATATATTTCTAAACAAATAGTTCAATTTTCACACATAAAAATAATTTTTTACCAAAATAGATGATTTTTTCAACAAATTAACAAAAATTTTAACAAACATTTTAACCAAATAGTTACATTTTTAACTTAAAATATTTTCCATTTTAAAAAGATGAATTTCCTTCAAAATAAATATATATTTTTAACCAGAAATAAATTTTTTAACAAAAAATATCAATTTTTAATCGACAATACATTTTTTGTGCACTAGAGTTGAATTTTCAATATAAAAAGACAAAATTTTGTATTTAAGACAGTTTAATTATTAAACCAAAATATAAGATTTTAATAAAAAAAGTTAATTTTCTACCAAAAAAGAAATTTTTTTAACAAAATACATTTATTTCTAACCATATATTTCAATTTGCAACCAAGAATATTAATTTTACAAAAAAAAAAAAAATACATATATTGCTGACCAAAAGTTAAAATTTTCATCTAAGAGGACCAATTTTTATTTACAAAAATATAATTTTTCATTTTTGATTCAAAAAATTCATTTTTAATTCAGAAAAACGAATTTTATACAAAATAAATACATTTCTTAACAAAAAGTTAATTTTTTAAACTAAAATGATCAATGGATATAAAAAATTAACTATTTAAATTTCAATTTAAAAATATTAAATTTCAATTCAGAAAATCTAATTTTCTACAAAATTGTAAAATTTTCAAGACCAAGATACGAATTTTTTTATACAAAACAGTCGCATTATCATACCCTAAAATAAGAGCTTTTAATCAAAAATTTATTTTCTACAAGAATTTCCAACAAAATATACAAGTTTCTAAACAAATAGTTGAATTTTAAACAAAAAAGATTCACTTTTCTCAAATAATTCGAATTTTTAACGAATTAACAAAAAATTTAACCAAATAGTTAAATTTTTAACTAAAAATATTTTCCATTTCAAAAAGATGAATTTTCTTCAAAATAAATATATATTTTTACCCAGAATTAAATTTTTCAACTCAAAAGATAAATTTTTAAACAAAAATACATTTTTTCTACACTAGAGTTGAATTTTCAAAATACAAAGACGAAATTTTCTATTTAGGACAGTTTAATTATTAAACCAAAATATAAGATTTTAATAGAAAAAGTTAATTTTCTACCAAAAAAGAAAAATCTTTAAAAAAACACTTTTTTTTAACCAAATATTTAAATTTACAACCACGAATATTAATTTTTTTTTAAACAACTAAATATTTCAAAAAAATTTTCCTCACTAAATAGTTACATTTTTAAACTAAGAGGACCAATTTTTATTAAAAAAATATAATATTTCAATTTTTATTCAAAAAATTCAAAACAAAAATTTTTATTTGTGTTTGTTAAATACACATCTCTTTAATTGAAAGTTGAACTTCTTGTTTGAAAATTGATATTTTTTACATAAAATTCAAGTATTTGTTTAAAATATCATTCGGTTTGTTGAAAATAATCTTCTAGTTGAAAAATACGGCTTTTTGTTGACAAATTTAACGTCATGTTTGAAAAACTAATTTTTTCTTAAATTACTCTTTTTTGTTGATAATTTATTATTTTATTTCAAAATCGATCTCTTTGGATAAAAATTTAACTATTTTGTTAAAAATTTATTTTTTTGCGAATGAGTCTTTATTCTAGTTTAAAATTTATAAGTGAAAAGTGGATATTAAGTTAAAATTTTTTTAAAAAACCGCAACCTTCTGGCATTATTCTAAAAGAATATTCTTGTAAACAATAATAAATTTTTAAAACTTTATATTTGGAACTACAATTAAAAAGTAGACAAAAATTGCAAAATTTCAGAAAAAACTACAACTTTCTAGCATTATTCTAAGAAAATATTATTATAATTAACTAATCAATTGTTTACAACATTATTTCTGTTCACTTTTATTGATTATTGCTTTGATCTAAGTCAGTTAAAACAGTTTTAAAAAATTTTTAAATCAGGGAAAAAACGGGACTTTCTAACTCTATCCTAAGAGAAAATTGTTAAAAACAATAATAAATTGTTTAAACTGTAAAAAAACCTAAATATTTTTTGTTCAAACAAAAAAAGAATTTATTTTTTGTGTAGATTCAAACAAATTTGGGAGTGATTTGCATAAAAATTCGAAGAATAATCTAAACTCTGGATATAATAATGGTTTTAGGCATGGCTTACAATAACCTTGGCCACAAATCGGCAGAATAAAAACGTAAACAGCCAGGGCCGTATCATGCGGTCTTGAATTTGGGTCTTCTCTTGAATGTGGAATGCAGCCCCTCGAGCTGATGACATAGGCCATTAGTTATAGGAGTACCCTAAATCGAAATTTCTAATATCGGGAGTTCAGTGACTTTGTAAAGGAACAAATTTCTTTCAATTAGAATATCTTTTATCCGGAAAAATCGATTTTTAAATGTCATCGGAAATAAAAATTTAAATCTGAATTGTGTCACTGGCGCATCGCTAATTGTCCTCGAAGAATAATAAACAGAGACTAACTAATTTTGTGGCTGCCGACTGTCCACTTGTGCAACCGTGGCCCCATTTTATTCGCTAATTCCGGGCAATAAATTGTCCTTTCCGGTCCACCGTGCCTTGTCTCCAACCCGTTTTGTGTGTTAATTCCGAAATGAGGACGACCTACCGCTCATTCTCATGTGTCGCGGTTTGCTTCACTCTCATTATGTACCCTCCATCATTAAGTGCCTCCTGATTTAATTGAAATTCCGCGGACGCGTGCCCTTGAGATGGACAAAATTATTCTCATTACATTTGACACAATTAAGTCGCTTTCCAGAGCGGAAAATAAATTATTTTCCATTGTTGAAGCTAAATTAATAATTATTTTACTGCAAACAGAGTTGATTAATTTGATTCTAAAATTGGATAAAACTGATAATTGTGCAAGGCTTTTTTAATCTTATTATTTTTAATTTTGAAATCTTTTGAGTTCTTTGTAATGTTATAATTACTTTTAAAATCTTATAATTTATTTTTAAATGTTATAAATTTTTTGGGTTCTTGTAATTTATTTCACACTTAGGAATAACGGACTTCACAGGAAATTTTATTCTCCTAAAAATAGGAGATTTTTCAAGAAAATTAAATTAGCCTAATTAATTAATTAATCAAATTAAATTAATTTGGGTCATATAGTGCCATATTAAACTTAAGTTAAATCGATTCCAATTCTTAATATTTTAAGTAAAAATATTCAATTTTCAACCACAAAAATAAAATTCCAAAATTTTGAACCAAGGGAAATAAATGAATTTATTCTACATTTTATATTTGAAATAATTTAAAATTTTAACCGGAACAGAGAATTTTTAACGCTAAAGATTAATTTTCTACCAGACAAAAAAATATCAACAAAGATAAGTCTTAAACCCAAAAAAAAATTCTCTTACAAAAATGTAATTTTTAATATTTCTGCTGAACGAATAATTTCGTGTCAAATCGAAGACAGTTGAATTAAACCAAAAATGTGATTTTTGTAAACAAATTATTCGAATCTTCAACAAAAAATAAAGATTTTTAACAAAATTATTAAATTTAAAAAAAAAATCTACAAAGCAGATGAATTTTGAAACTACCAGAAAATATGAATTTTGAACGAAATATTGGAATTTACAATTTCAATTTTAAAAAAGAGAAATTTCAACGTAAACGGATAAGAATTTAACAAATTTTTTTAATTCAAAAGAAAATTTAATCTTCAATGAAATGATAAAAGGTTTAGTAAAAAATGTCAATTTTCAATAAATAATAAAGAAAAAGTCCAAGAAATTAATTTTAAGCCTAAAAGTATGAATTCTTAACCAACAAGATAATTTGTAACTAAGTAGTTTATTTTTCGACCAAATAGTTTAATTTTCAATAAAAAATAGTTAAAATTTTTACGAAAACATTTGAATTTTCATCCAAAAAAGAGGAATTTTCAACAACAAAATTGAATTTTCAATTAAAAAAGATGAAAATTTAGAAAAAAGTAGTTGAATTAAAAAAAATAAATTTTTCAGCCAAACAGAAAAATTTTGAGCCAAAAAAAGATGAATTTTAAACTAAAAAAGTCTAAAGTCAACTAAAAATGGACCGGTTAAATTTTTAGTTAAAAAATTTTGAATTTTCAACCAAAATACCCCAAAAGACAAAGATAAATTTGTACCCGAAAAAATTTTTTACGAAAAATGTGATTTTTGTGAGCAAATTATTTGAATCTTGCACAAAAAATAAAATTATTCCAACAAAATTATAAAATTTTCAACCAAAAAAAATTTTACCAAGCAGATGAATTTTTAAGCATAAATGATTAAAGTTCTATCAGAAAATACGAATTTTCAACGAAATTGTGGAATTTTCGATTATAAAAGATAATTTTTTAACAGAAATTGTAAAAGCTCAATTTTTAGCTTAAAAAATTAATTTTCCCCCCAAAAAAATTGATTTTCAACTAAATTAATTAGTTGTAACAGCAACAATAAAACTTTGATCAAATTTTTTAACTTTCAAGCCAAAAATGCGAATTTTCTATAAAAAAATGAAATTTTTATGCCAAAAATATGAATGTTTAACTAGAAGATTAATTTTGAATTTTGAATTTTTAATCATGAAGATAATTTTTCCAAAAATAAAAATGTTGTATTTCCAACCAAGAAATTTTATTATACAAAGTTTGGAATTTTTTTTATTGGCAAATTGCAAATCAGTATAATTCAGTTTCTACAAAATACATGCATTTTAAACTAGAGGGTAAAATTAACAAAAAACTAACAAAAAACAAAACCAAAAAAACTAACGAAAATGGAAAATTTAAAACTAGATTTAAAAAAATTAATTGCCAACAAAATAATTTATTTTCAACTTGAATCAAGAATTTTGAACTACAAAAAAATTAATTATGAACCACTCATATTTTAACCATTTTTTATTTAAATTTCAATTTTTAAAAAAAAATTTGAATTTGACGAAGAAAAGAATTTGGAATCCATTTCCAACCAAAAATGTAAATATTAAAACCAAAGTGTAAAAAATTAATTTCCAACAAAATACATCAATTTTTATGTTAATGATGAATTTTCAACAACAAGAATGAATTTTTAACAAATTTATATTTTGACTGAAAAAATTTTCATTTTTCATGAAAAGGGATTTAATTCAACAAAAAGAGGAATTAAAGAAAATTTATTTTTAACTAAAAATGTATAAGTAAAAACCACGGTTTAAAAAATTAATATCCAACTTAAATAATGATTCTTTAGGAACAAACATGCATTTAAAAATAATTTATATTGCAACAAAAATATTTTCATTTTCAAAAAAAAGTTGAAATCGACTAAAAAAAGAATTTTCAACATAAAATATGCATTTCAGAAGAAGAATAATTTTTTACAATAAAAAAGATGAATTTTCAAGAAAAGAAGATCGATTTTTAACCAAGAATAGAAAAATTAAAACAACCTTTGAAAAAATTAATTTTTAATTTAAACAATGAATCTTTAAGAACAAAAATGAATTTTCAATACATTTATATTTCAACGAAAAATATTTTCATTTTAAAACAAAAACATTTAAATTAAAAAGAAAAGAATTTTCAAACAAGAAGATTAATTTTGTAACAAAAAAGATGAATTTTCAGCTAAAGAAAATCAATTTAAAAAATGCAAAAATTAGAAGAGCCATTTAAAAAATTAATTTTTCACAAATTTTTATTTTGACTAAAAACATTTTCATTTTCAATCAAAAGCAGAAGAGTTCAACAAACCAAAAATAATTTTTAATTAAAAAAAGGAATTTCTTACAAAAAAGACAAATTTTCAACTAAAAAAGATCAATTTTTAACCAAAAATTGAGAAATTAAAATAACTTAAAAAGAATTATTTAAATTTAAAAGATGATGCTTCTACAACAACAAAAATGAATTTTCAGCAAATTTATATTTCGATTAAAAATATTTTTATTTTCAATCAACAACAGATAAATTCAAACAAAAAGATTAATTTTCAACGAAGAATGCTACTTTATACCAAAAAGACGAATTTTAAAAAAATTTATAAATTTTCAACTTAAATAATAAATATAAAATAAAAAGAAAAAAAGAATTTGTAACAAAATTATATTTCAACCAAAAATATTTTTATTTTCAATAAAAACCAGTTGAATTCAACAACAACAAAAAAAGATTTTTCAATGATAGAAATTAATTTTCGAATAAAGAACATAAGTTTCAAACTAAAAATATAGGCTAAAAAAATAATTTTCAATAAAACACATGAATTTTGAACTAAAGAAGATTAATTTTCAACCAAAAATAAAAATACTAAAACTAGAATAAAAAAAATTAATTTTTAACAAATTTGTACTTGGACCAAAATTATTTTAATTTTCAATCAAAAATATTTTAATTTAACCAACAAAAAAAAAAGACTTTTTAATTAAAAAGATAAATTGTCTACAAAAAAAGAAAAATTTTTAAACACGCACATAAATTTTCAAGTAAGGAAGATCAAGTTTTAAACAACAATTAAAAAATTAAAATCCTTTAAAAAATTAATTTTTTATTTAAATGATCAATCTTCATCAACAAAAAAAAATTAAAAATATAACTAATTTATATTTTAACCAAAAATATTTTCATTTTCAATAAAAACCGTTCGAAAAAACATTATTCAAAAAGAGGAATTTTCAGCCTAGAACTGACTTTTTCCTAAATGGTTAAATTTTCAAACCAAAAAGACGAATTTTCAACAAAATAACTGAATTTTAAACCAAAAAATATTTTCCACTCACAACAGAAGAAAAATTTCGTTTCAGTTTTGAATTCTCGGGCTAAAAAGTCGAATTTAATAAAAAAGTGAAATATTTAACAAAAATAAAATAAATTTTCAAACTTTTAAAAGAATTTTCTACGCAAAAAGAATTTAAGAATTTTGTTTAAAATTAATTTTTTAACTAAAAAATTAACTATCTTAGTTAAATATTTATTAGTTTAGTTGAGAATTTACTTATTTGTTTAAAAATTAACTATTTTCTTGAAAATTCGTATCCTTTGGTTCAAAATTAATTTTTGCAACTAAAAATTTAGCTATTTCATTATTCGGCAAATAATTTATATTTTTTAGTTTTTATAAAATGAACTCCTTCGTTAAAAAATCCTTTTTTGTTAATAATTCATCATTTTATTAAAAAATTAATCATTGTGGTTAACAATTTTATAGTTCATTAAAAAAAATTTTTTGTTGAAAATTAATTTATTGCTGATGATTTTATCATTTTTGTTTAAAATTAATAATTTTAATAGAAAAATCATCTCTTTGGTTGAAAATTGAACCATTTTGTTAAATATTGAATTTTTTCAGTTGAAATCCAATTTTTTCAACTGAAAAATAAACTATTGCATTAACGGTTCAACTATTTGTTTGAAAATTTATCATTTTATGATTTTATTATTTTTGCATTCTTATTATTACTATTATTATTATTATTTCTTATTATTTATTTATTTTATTATTTCTTTTGACGTTTTTATTACAAGTTTTAATCCCTTTTTAAATTTTTTTTTGCTTATGGTTTCTGATTTTAGTTCAAAATACATTTCTTTAGTTCAAATTTAAATTATTGTTTTGAAAATCAGATTCTTTTTCAGAAACTGAACTATTTTAGTCGAAAATCAATTTTTTAAATTAAATACTCATTTTTCAAATTAATAATTTATTTACTGTATTTTCAGTTGAACAATAATCTTTTTAAGTTCAAAATTTAACTATTTTTCGAAAATCCAGAGTTTTTAAAAAAATTTTCTGCTTGACCTAAAAAGTTAAAAATATTTTTTATTTAAATTTAGGATGAAAGAATTTATTTACAGTGCAATTTTGAGAATTTTTTTTGAATATTAGAAATAGAAATTGAGTTTCAATTGATTTAATAAAAACCAAGTCAAACAGTAAAAATTGTTTAACTTATAAGTTATTAAACTTATAATTCAAATAAATCAGAGAGATAAATTTTTGTCTTCTGTGACCCATTTTCCTGAGAATTAATTATTTATTTACCTTTTTTTTATTTGTTTAAAGACTCAAGTGCACTTTTTGTACAGATAAGACGAATGGTTTCCAGGAGAAAATGTATAATTTAACGTGAAAGCGTACGACATTTTTATTTGGATTTGGTCGCACTACGTCGATGAGTTTCAACTTTTACAATTTTCCTCGAGAGAAAGGCCACGAAGACTCGATGAGATTTATTTCTCTCGGTCAGGGGAATGGCCATTCTGAAAAATACATTATGGAATTCCCGAGATACTTCGAAAGTGGTGCTTTTCAGAGAAAAGTTAAAACGTTTTTCCGTTAGATAAAAAAAACTAATGTTCCATTGCCGATTCAGGTCAAACCGCACTCATCTTTCACTCATATTTTCACGATTGTTCATACTCGAAAATTTATCTTTCATTCATTAAACTTTCACCTTTTTTGTTCCAAAGGATTTGTTCAATTTCGAAATAATTTAATCGAAAAAAAATTCTTTGCAGTTGGGTGGCAGTGGGGCCACACGGTACAACTGAATTTTCAAAGGATTAACTTTGAAGTTTTTCATCATAAATCATAATCATAATCATAAGCGAAAAAATGCAAAGAGAGAAAGAGAGATAGCACATAAGGATTTGGTTGGTATGGCAGTAGTGGGGACAACGAAAATAAATATTTAGGGTAATTGCGAATCTCTGCACAAAAGAGGTACGCGACTAGAGATGCAATGTGTAAAAAGTATTATGTGGCAGTAGTGGGAATATCGAAAGTGATTCTTTAGAAGGCATAGACTATAGAAAGTATACTTCGAAATGAGAGACAGAAGGATATCGCTTCGTTCGGTCGCTCGTTTTTTTTTATTCACTCTTGTCCCAAAAACAGGTTTACTTCAAAAAACAATTTTCAATCAGAAAGATGAATTTTACCCAAGAATGTTGACTGTTTTACTATAAAACATAAATTTTCAATTTAAATGAATCTTCAGTAGCAATAAAAACCAGAAAAAGTTTATGGCAGTGGGGCCACAAGGTAAAAGTGAATTTTCAAAGAATTAACTTTGAAGTTTTTCGTGATAAATCATAATCAGAGTCATAATCAGAAGCGAAAAAATGCAAAGGGAGAAAGACAGAAAAATAGATAGCACATAAGGTTTTGGTTAGCGTGGCTGTAGTCGGGAAAACGAAAAGAAATCCTTAGGGTATTTGCGAATCTCAGCACAAAAGAGGTTCGCGATTAGAGAGGCAAGGTATAAAAAGTATAATGTGGCAGTAGTGGGGATGTCGAAAATGATTCTTGAGAGCAAACGCGAATAGAGAGAGAGAGAGAGAGAGAGAGAGAGAGAGAGAGAAGGAATGGAAAGATGAATTTTACCCAACAATATTAATTTTCTAACGTTTAAAAGTTGGGTTGTCAAACAAATATAGAAGACTTGAATTTCCAACCCGAAAAGTTAAATTTCCAAGCAAAAAGTTAAGTTTCAGTAAAGAGAGATAAATTTTCAACCAAGAAAGTTGACTTTTGTACTATAAAACATAAATTTTTAATTTAAATGAATCTTCAGCAGCAATAAAAACCAGAAACAGTTGGGTGGCAGTGGGCCACAAGGTAAAAGTAAATTTTCAAAGAATTAACTTTGAAGTTTTTCGTGATAAATCATAATCATAATCATAATCATAACGAAAAAAGTCAAAGAGAGAAAGAGATATAGCACATAAGGCTTTCGTTGTGTGGCTGTAGTGGGGATAAGGAAAAGAAATCTTTAGGTTAATTGCGAATCTCCGCGCAAAAGAGGTACGCGATTAGAGAGGCAAGGTGTAAAAAGTATACTGTGGCAGTAGTGGGGATATCGAAAATGATTCTTTCCAGAAATTGCGGATCACCCAAGAATATTAATTTTCTAACGTTTAAAAGTTGGGTTGTCAACCAAATTGTTAATTTTTCAAGCCAAAAGGAGGAATTTTTTAGAAGACTGTTGAATATCCATCCTGAAAAGTTAAATTTTTAAGAAAAATGTTAAGTTTCAGTGAAGAGAGGTAAATTTTCAACCAAGTAAGTTGACTTTTATACTATAAAACATAAATTTTCCATTTAAATGTATCTTCAGCAGCAATAAAAACCAGAAATAGTTTGTGGCAGTGGTTTGTAGCACATAAGGCTTTGGTTCGAGTGGCTGTAGTGGGGATAATGAAAAGAAATCTTTAGGGTAATTGCGAATCTCCGCACAAAAGAGGTACGCGACTAGAGAGGCAAGGTGTAAAAAGTATAATGTGGCAGTAGTGGGGATATCGAAAACGATTCTTTAGAAGGTCGCTCATTTTTTCCAATTCACTCTTGTCCCAAAAGAAGTTTCACTTCAAAAAAGAAATTTCAATCAGGAAGAAACGAATTTTCAAAAAAGTACCTGAATTTTTAGGTACAAAAATAAATGTTTAACAGATTTATATTTAACACAAAAATATTGTCATTTTTAATTTAAAAAAAGCAGTTGAAACAAAAGAGGAATCTTCAACAAATTAAAAATTAAAATGTTAAAATTACTGTTTAAAAAATTAATTTTCAATAAAATAAATTAATTAAAAAATTTTTCATAATTGAGAATAATTAAAAACCGCACGTTTTAACTTTTTTTAACTTGAATGTTGAATCCTTAACAACAACAAATATGTATTTTTAGGAAAATTATATTCCAATCAAAAATATTTTCATTTCCAATAAAAAGCAGTCAAATTCAACTATAATAAACAAAAAAGTTTTTTAACCGAAAAGATGAATTTTCAATCAACAAGATTAATTTTGTTCATAAAAGAAGCTAGAGTTTAAAAAATTACTTTGCAACAAAATACATGAATTTTCACCTTAAATGATAAATTTTCAACAAAAAGTAAATTTTTATCAGATTTGTATTAAAAAAAATATTTTAATTTTTAATAAAAAGCAGTTTAATTCAATAAAACAAAAAAAAATTTCAACTAAAGAAGGTCAATTTACAATTAAAAATCTGGATCTGAAAAATTAATTTGCCATCAAATAATTAAATTTTCAACTAAAATAATAAATCTTTAACAAAAGAAACTTTATTTTAAAGCAGACTTCAAAATTCAGAAAATAGGTAATTTTTTAAGAAAAAAAAAATTTCTACAAAAAGCGGTCAATTATTAACAAAAAGAAATGAATTTTTAAAGCAGTAATTGCATTTACAACTAAAAAATTTGAATCTTTGACCGAATTTTTTTAAAAATTTAAAATAAAATAATTAAATTTTCAGTTTCAAAAAATTAATTTTTAACCAAAAATAGCACGAATTTTTAGCAAAATAGTTAAATTGTTAACCAACGAGATGAATTTTCAATCAAAAAATTATTCTTCAAAAAACTTATTTTTTCCCCTAAAATTTGAACAGAATATTTTGCTACATCCTTTTTCATTGAGAATTAATTTTTTTGTTTAAAAATTTATATTTTAATTTGAAAAATCTATCTTTTGCGGTTGAAAATGTATGTATTTTGTTAAAACTTTGGCTTAAAATCTAAAATTAAAATCTTTTTTTTGCTGAAATATTAACCACTACATTTTTTGTTGAAAATTAATATTTTTGGTTGAAAATGTAACTAATTTGGTTAAAAAATAATCTATTTATCGGAAAATTTAATTAATTTTCAAACAAAAGTTTTCTATTATCTTGAAAATTATTCTTTTCTCGTTGAATTCAACTAGTTGAAATTTTATTTTTAAAATTTGTTTTTTGAATTTGTATTTTTCGTTGAAAATTGATCTTTTTAGTTCAAAATTTAACTATTTCCTGAAAACCTAATATTTCCTAATTAAAAACTAAATATTTTGTTGAAAAACTGAAAATTATCTATTTCGTAAAAAGTTCATTTGTTTTCTTGAAAGTTTAGTTTTTTTTATCAAAAATTTAAAAGTTTTGTTAAGATCATTCTTTTGTGGTCAAAAACTAAAAATTATTGAAATTCCTTAGAATCTTTGAAAATATTAAAATCTCAAAATTTTTGTTAAATATTAAAATTGTTAAAAACATTTAAAATTAAATTTTCTTAAAAATGGAAATTTCTTAATTAAAAACTAAATATTTTGTTGAAAAACTGTTTATTGATAAAGAATTAATCTTCTCGATTAAAAATTCATCGTTGTCGGATAATAATTTATCTATTTCGTTAAAAGTTCACCTGTTTTCTTGAAACTGAAAATTATTGAAATTCCTTCGATTCATTTAAAATGTTAAAATCTTTAAAATTTTTGTTAAATATTTAAATCTGAAAAAAAGTTAACTGAATTAATTATTTTTTATTTAAATTGTTTTAAATTTCAATTCAATTCAATGAAATTTCTTGAAATTTGCATATTTTAAAGCAGACTTTTAATATTAGGTTCCTTAATGAAAGTTTGTGAGAAATAGTCTTCAGCTATATCAAATGAAGCCTCTAATTTTGAAATTCAATCAAACTTTGATGATGCTTTTGCCAGGTGAAAATATTGTGTGAAAATGTCGGACTTAGGAGGACGCTCAAAGGAGTGTTTACCGGCGACTAACGACGCAGTCTGTCCTGACAAGAATCAATTAACGAGGGTGAAACAAGGTTAGATTTGAAGGACCTAAAAGTGCGGAAAGCCCTCTCAACATTTCATGGTTGACGACCTTAAAAAATATTCACCTTCGCGCGACAAAAGCTCTCGAGTCAGAATACATGCATACTTAAAAGTTTAAAGTTCGAATTTCGAGATCAAAGGTACGCAAAAATAAAGGGGACAGACTATAAAGACTTTCCAGAAAGCATCCGACCTTGCGTGTACCAGTAACAGGACTGCGAAAGTTGTGCAACCGATTGTGCAATTTCTGGTGAAACGCCAGAAATTGCTGAATGCGCTGCAATGCACGTCTTTGCAGGTCTGCCAGAGGAAGGATCACTTTCTACTGAAGTGCAACAGAAAAATCACCTAAATCACTCTTTAATTTGAGTAGCACTCTTAAATTCCTAATTATAAAAAAAATAATAAATCACTTTATTCAGCTCCTGTTTCGCGATATAGACTCTACAGCAAATAATGATTTGATTTAGACAAAACTGACAAAAGCTTTCGTGTCAGAAGATATGCATACTTAAAAGTTTAAAGTTTGAAATTCGAGATCCAAGGTGCGCAAAAATAAAGGGGATAGACTACAACGTCTTTCCAGAAAGCATCCGACCTTGCATGTACCAGTACTAGGGCTGCGAAATTTGTGCAAGCGATTGTGCAATTTCTGGTGAATCGCCAGAAATTGCTGAATGAGTTGCGATGCACTTTCTACTAAAGTGCGACGGAAAAATCACCTAAATCACTCTTTAATTTGAGTAGCACTCGTAAACTCCTAATTATAAAAAAAGCACTTTATTCATCTCTTATTTCACGCTATAAACTCTACAGCAAATAATGATTTGATTAAGACCTTTATACTCAAGTCTACCAACCAAAAAAATTAGTAGGACTAAAATGCAATACTATTTAAAATAAAAACTACCATAAATCCCTACTTTTTCATTCAAATAATCGAGGAAAAATCGCTCAAGCTCTAGAAATATTTTATATAGGTTTGTTATTTTGAATCATAGAGTAGCTCAGTAGCAGGAAACGATCGACCAGATCGGTGCAATAAACTGGATCGAGTGCGAGTAGGTATAGTACTGGACGGTATCCGCCATAAGTATCTCGTAAAATATTTATTACGCAACCGAAGCTCCATCTTCGTATCAACGGGGGTCGCATTTTTTTTCTCGACATGCCCTTATTCTGTATTAGTGGTAAGAAAAAGCCCCTAGTAAAACAGGAAAATCAACACCACAGTAGCAACAGGTAAAAGGATACAAATGGCTCAAGTACCTTCTCAACGAGAGGCTCTCGATCGATTTTTCACGTGATTTATGTGAGTTCATTGCCCGTTCTAGTTGTTCGTTCAAAAATGCATTGGATTTTTTAAAAGGATTTTCATTTTTTCATGACCCCAAATTTGATCAAATTCGAAAAAATTAAAAATTAAAAATTTTTACGAGACGAGACTCAAGACAAGATTCGAGACGAGAATCGAGACAGGATTCGAGACAATAGTCAAGACGATATTTAAGACGAGATTCGAGACATAAATCAAGACGAGACTCGAGATGAGCTTCGAGGCGAGATTTAAGGTGGCAGGATTCGAGACAGAATTCGAAACACCATTCAAGATGAAATTTAACACGATGCTCAAAATTTAACACTATTCGAGATGAAAATCTGTGCGAGGCTCGAGATGAGACTCAAAACAATAATAGAGATGATATTTTACGACAGGCTCGTAACTATATGAGGTTCGTACACAAATACATTAGATTTTTTGGAGGATTTTCATTTTTTCATGGCCCCAAATTTGTTCATATTCGAAAAATATTAAAAATTTGAACATTTTGAGGAAACGAGACTCAAGACAAGATTCGAGACGAGAATCGAAACGTGAAGAGGAGATTCGGTAACAGGATTCGAGACAAGAATCAAGAATAGACTCGAGACGAGCTTCGAGACGAGATTTAGGATGACAAAATTCGAGACACCATTCAAGATAAAATTTAACACGATGCGCAATTCTATATTTAACACTATATTCAAGACGAGATTCCATAAGAGATTCTACACAAGATTCAAGACACTATTCGAGATGAAATTCTATACGAGGCTCCAGATGAGACTCAAAACAGTAATCGAGGTGACATTTTACACCGGGCTCGTAACTATAAGAAGTTCGTCCAAGAAGGCATTGGATTATTTTTGAGGATTTTCATTTATTATGGCCCCAAATTTATTTAAATTTGAAAAATATTAAAAATTGAACATTTTGAGGAGACGAGACTCAAGATAAGATTCGAGACGAGAATCGAGACGAGAATCGAGACGAGAATCGAGACGAGAATCGAGACGAGATTCGGGGCGAGATTTAAGGTGACAGAATTCGAGACACCATTTGAGATGAAATTTAACACGATGCTCAATTCGATATTTAATACTATATTCAAGACGAGATTCCATAAGAGATTTTACACAAGATTCAAGACATTCGATAAGAGGCTCGAGATGAGACTCAAAACAATAATAGAGATGACATTTTACACCAGGCTTGTAACTAGATGAGATTCGAGAATATACTCGAGACAAGATTCGAGACGTGACTCGAGACAATAATCGAGACGTGACTCGAGACAATAATCGAGACTCTACTCGAGAAATGATTTGAGAAGAGATTCGAGATACCATTTAAACTTAAATTTTACACCAAGCTCGAGACGATATTTAAGACGAGATTCGAGACGAGATTCTACATGAGATTCGAGACGAGATTCTACATGAGATTCCACAAAAGATTCGAGACTAAATTGAAGACAAGATTCGAGACACCATTCGAGATAAAATTCTACAGGAGGATCGACACGAGATTCGAACCGATATTAAGTTTATTATTTCAACATTTATAATTAATTATTTTTAGTAGTAACAATCCATTAAAAAAAAAGTAAAAATCCTTTGAAATTCCTTGAATATAAATTAAATTATTTATCCTACAAGAAATCCAACAAATTCTTCGAAAAGGAACTTTTTAAACCATTTTGATTAAATAAATAAATAAAAAGATTATTTTACTTTACTATCTGTAATAAAAGCATTCGATTTTTGATGAAAAGAATAGTAGGACTTTTTTCTACAAAACAAGGAAGCCACGAATACTAAAAGATGATCCTGACCACTTTGTTTTACGACCAAAGTCGTTTGCCCGGAATGAGCCTCGCTCGTATCTATACGCGTGCTACGCAATTCATCTTTATCCGCTATTCAAATTTTTATTTTTCTCCTACAAAAGTCCCGTTTCTCTACAATTACTTTCATTGTCCCAACTTACATTTATTTCCTCCCTCTCTCTCTCTCTCTCTTTTCATTGAACGAAATACATACATTTTATTGCTCACAAGGTTGCGTTTTTTGTTTGCGATCGTTACTGGACTGCTAACGCTTCTGTCCGGGTTCGGGTCCCGCCATCTGCATTTTTTTTTCTTATCGCCTTTACTTCTAATGTTTTTTTACGTATTTATTTAATTATTTTAAATAGAAACTTGATGTTTATAATTTATAAAATAAGTATTTAGCAAATTTGATTTTTTTTCTGCGATTTTCAAGAGAAGTGGCTTTCCGTTATGAATCCAGTTACGAGGCGACAAAAAATTGAGAGAGATACGAGTTCGGACGTGAAACGTACGGAGCTGACCTTTTTGTTTACATTGGCTGGCCACTTTTTTGTACCATCGACTTTCTCAATCGAGACACTCGGTCCATGCGTCGAACAGGTGCACTCGAGTCTGACCAGTACTGGTCTAATCTCCTTCCTGAGAGGTTCGATGTTCGACTTGAAGTTAAAATGGATTTTTTTTTATCCAATTAAATTTAAGTAAATAAAACAAAACTGAAATTAAAGTCGAATTAAAATCAGTTAATTTTCAGAGTTCTCAGTCCGAAATTGTCTTAAAACAGGGGAAATTGGATATATTATAGGAAAATATGGATGAATGATATGGGAATAAATTGTTCTGAATAATGAATTCTTAGCTAAAAAAGATCAATTTTCAATCAAGAAAGAAATAGATCATTTTTTTAATTTAATAATTAAGTTTAATAAGAAAAAAATTAATTTTGCACAAACTAGTTCAATTTTGAACTAAAGAGATGAATCTTTAATCGAATAGTTGAGTTTTTAATAAATAGTTGAAATTTCAACCAAGCAGATTAATTTTCTATTAAAAACAACAAATTTTCAAAAAATTAATTCAATCCTCAACCAAAATATTTTAAAAAGAACAAATTAAAAACAAAATAGTTCAATCCTCAAACAAAATATTTTAAAAAGAACAAATTTTCAAAAAATTAATAAATAAGTTTTGAACTAAATAGATGAATCTTCAATCGAATAGTTAAATTTTTAATACACAGTTGAATTTTCAACCAAGCAGATTAATTTTCTATTAAAAACAACAAATTTTAAAAAAAATAATTCAATCCTCAACCAAAATATTTTTAAACGAACAAATTTTTTTCAAAAAAATAGTTTAATCCTCATCCAAAATATATTTAAAATTTTTTTTTTTTTTTAATTAAATCTTGAACCAAATAGATGAATTTTTAACCAAATAGATGAATTTTTAACCAAATAGTTGAATTTTTAACAACTAATTGAATATTTAACAAAATGGTAAATTTTTGAGCAAGAAGATTAATTTTCTATCATATAGATCAATTTTCAAAAAGACCAAAAAGACGAATTTTCAAAAAAATAGTTAAATCATCAACGAAATCGTTTTTATTTAAAAAAATGAAATTTCAATCAAGAAATAATTTTTCTTCCAAAAAGGATTCATTTTTACCCGAATACATTAATTTTTAGCCAAATGTTTAAAGTTTCTACGAAAAAAGAAAACACAGTTTTTTATTCAAAAATGGAATCGTTAAATTTTCAGTTAAAAAAATTAATTTAAAAAACGGATTGTCAACAAAACAGTTCAATTTTTAACCAAAACAGATTATTCATTTACAATCAAATATTTTGTATTTTTGAATAAAAAAATGAATTTTCTATCCAAAAAAATAAATTTTTACTCAAAATTGAAACGTTAAATTTTCAGTTAAAAAAATTAATTAAAAAGAGGCAACTAATTTTCAACTAAGTAGTTTAATTTTTAATCAGAAAATATTAATTTTCAACTAAAAAGAATACATTTTCAACAAAAAGTTAGAATTTATCAAACATGAGATAAATTTTTAAGAAGTCAATTGCATTTTTAACCTGAAAATATAACTTTTTCAACAAAAAAGTTTTTTTGTTTTGAAATAAAACTTTCTTGGCAAAAACTTAAATATTTAGTTATAAATTGTCCTTTTTAGTCGAATAATTTCTTCTATAAAAATTAGTCCCTTTTGGTTTAAAATTCAGTTATTTAGTAAAAATTTAAACTATTTATTCTAAATTCCCTTTTTAAGAGACATCTCTTTTATTGAAATCTCAAATATTTTATTAAATATTTGTTTGTTTTTGGATAAAAATTATTTTTTTTACCTGGAAATCCAACTATTGTATTTTTGGTTAAAAACTATATTTTTTGTTGTCGGAAATTAATTTTCAACCAAAAAAATGAATTTTTATTTATAAAGAACAAAATTTTCAATCAAAAAACATTTTATTTTTAAATAAAAAACAATGAAGTTCAACCAAAAAAATGAAGAAATAATTATTAAATTTCTATCAAAAGAGATGAGGTATTAACAATAAAAATTTGTAAAATTTCTCTAAAATTTTTCATTTTCAAACAAAGGGATTTTTTAAGCAAAAACGATTTTATTTTCAATAAAAAACAGTTGAGTTCAGATCAAAAAGACAAATTTTTATAAAAACAGTAAAATCCTTATTCAAAATAGATTAATTTTTAATAAAAAAGATTGCCAAACAGTTGAATTTTCTGTTAGAAAACTGATTTAAAAAAAAATTAATTTTGAACGAACGAGATGAATTTTCAATTTTTAAAAACACGAATTTAAAAAAAAAAGAATTAAATTTTTATCCAATGAGAATATTTAAACGAAAATATAAATTAATAACAAAGTAGTTCTTTTAAACAACTAGTTGAATTTTTAACCAAAAAAGATGAATTCAGTTGAAAACAGTTGAATTTTCAGTTAAAACAATTAATGTTGAACAATTAAAAAACGAATTCTTAACAAAATAATTCAAAACGTCCCCCACATTTTTGCAAAGGACTTTCAAAATTAATCACCTGACATTTAGTAATTGTTAATTCTCTTTCGTTAAAGCTCCTTCGGCTTTAACGAACACAAATTTCCAGATCTAATTTTTAAAAAAATTTTTTGTCAAACTTTTTATTGTACCTTGTGCCTTTTTTCCAATAATTTAATTTCCGGGTGGCCGTTTTAATTTTTTTAATTTTTTTTAATTTAGACTGAAAATTTTGTAATAAAAGCCTTAAATTATAAATATATTATTTTCAAATTATTTTACAATTAAAAATAGTTTATACAATTAAGCTTCTTTTAATTCAATTCATGTACGCTTAAAAATCTAAAATGAAAAATGTTTAAATAGCAATATTTTAGAATAACGCATTCTAAACTGAATGATATCATAATTGAAAAAGATCACAATTTAAATAATTATTTAAAAAACGGTTTAAATAAAAGTTGAACGGATTTTTTTCTTCTAAAAATTTGTAAAATTCCCGGTGAAAAAACAAACTAATTTGAATGTTTTTTTTTCAACTGATAAAATTTCAAAAAAAGCTGTCGAGTCTAATTTTTAATTTAGCTTTTCAAGTTTTTTATAAATAAATAAATATGACGAAAAAAAATGACAATTTTTTCTATTTTACGTTCCCGGTGCTCGTCAGAAATAGGAAAATTGTTGCAATCACCTGCGTTTCATAGATTTACATTATATAAAGATATTCTATCATAATAAAATCAACAAAAAAATTGTTATAAACAAATTATTTGTTGAAAATGTGTTTTCTATAATTTTAAATAATTTAAAGTTTTTTTAAGTTACACTGCAAGAAATTTGAATGGAAACAATATTTTAATGAAAAACATTTATCTTAAGATTATTCTTGTCCCAACTATAAACAAATTTAATAAACAAATGCATTATTTGGGCATTAGTTGTCAGAAAAATTCGTTTTTTTTCGATGTCAATTTTTTAAAATTAGGAACCTCGTGATAATTTCAGAAAAGTTCATAATTTGTTGATAAATTTTATGATTTTTGAACAAATTTAATAAACAAATGTATTATTCGAGCACTTATGGACGAAAAAAATCGTTTTTTTCAATGCTAGTGTTTTTACTTGGGAACTTCACGATAATTTTGCAACATTCATAATTAGTTGATTATTTAATGTTTTTGTTGAACAAATTTAATTTAAAAATGCAAAAGAATTCTATTTTTATTCAGTACTTACATTTGGCAGATAAATTTGTTTAAAAAATCATAAAATTTATTAAATACTTATGAATGTTGCCTTAATTAACATGAAGTTTTCAATTAAAAGGACTGACATCGAAAACAAACGAATTTTTCGTCAACAGATGTCCGAATAATGCATTTGTTTATTAAATTTGTTTTTAAACAAATTTATCAAAGCATTGAAAAAAATGAATTTTTCAGAATTTTCAATGTCTTTAGAAATGCGTTAAAATCTTTTTAAAGCATCTCTTAAAATTATGTTTTCAAAATAAAAAATGATTTACATTTTTCCAGGAATCTTAAAAAAATGTATATTTTCGTGAAATCTTTCGAAATTTTTAAAAACTTCAAAATTTTATTTCAAAATCTTAAAAAATCCACATTTTTATTAAAATTGTTTGTAATTTTTGCAAATTTTCAATTATTTATTCAATTAAAAAAAGTCAATTCCTTTTAAAATAATTTAATTTTTTCTTAAAACTTTAGAAAATCTATCAAAATTAAAAAAAAATGCCTGAAAATCTTCCAGATTTTTTTGAGATTTTAAAAATCTTTAAAAATAATTTGAAATCTTTTTTAATTTTCTTTAAAAATTAAAAATTAATTAAAAATTTTCCCAGGACTCTTAAAAGTTTTTCTGTTCTTTTGATTCGATATTTTCTTAAAGCTTTAGAATTTGTTTTAAAAAAAATTATAAAATAGTGACGGATGTTGCTCAAATTATCATGAAATTCCCAATTAAAAGGACTAGCATTGAAAAAAATGAATTTTTTTGTCAATAAGTAATCAAATAATGCATTTGTTTATTAAATTGTTTAAAAAAGTCATAAAATGTATCAACAAATTATGAATTTTTTTGAAATTATCATCCGGTTCCTCATTTTAAAAAATTAACATCGACAAAAAAAAGAATTTTTCTGACGACTAATGCCTGAATAATGCAATTGTTTATTAAATTTATTTATAGTTTTAACAAAAATTGTCTTAAGATAAATTTTTTTTCATTAAAATATTTTTTCTATTAAAATTTCTTGAAACAATTTAAAATAATTTAAAATTTTAAAATTTTTTTAAATAATTCGATTTTTTCTTAAAACTTTAGAAAATCTTTCAAAATTAAAAAAAAAATACCTTAAAATCTTCCAGATTTTTTTTAAGATTTTCAAAATCTTTCAAACTGTTTTGAAATCTTTTTTAATTTTCTTTAAAATAAATTTAAAACAATAAAAAATTAATTAAAAATTTTCCCGAGAACCTTTAGAAATTTTATTTTTATTGTTTTGAAACCTTTCAAAATGATCTTCATATACATTTTTTGAAATGTTTTCAAAAATATAAATATTTTTTAACATGATTTGAATTATTCTTAAATTTTTTTAAATCTTTCAAAATCAAAAAAATTGCGAAAATCTTCCAATTTTTTCGAAAATTTTTTTAATCTGTTGAAACTTTTTAGGAATGTTTGATAACTTTCTTTAAAAATTAATCTTTTTAATTGAAAAAAAAAAAACAAATTTTAAAATTTTATTTATTTATTTTATTTTAAATTTTAATTTTAAAATTTTTTAAATTTTAAGTCTACAATTGTTTTTTTTTTTAATTTTTTCAAACCTTGAAGTCTTTCTTAATTGTCCTAAAAATTCCCACATTATTTTTTCCGAATTTTTAATGTCTTTTGAAATGTGTTAAAATCTTTTTAATGTATCTCTTAAAATTATGTTTTCAAATTAAAAAAATTATTTTAATTTTTCCAGGAATTTAAAAAAAAATTTATATTTTCGTGAAATCTTTCGAACGTCTTAAAAAAACGTATTAAAATGTCTTGCAATATGACTTTAAAAAACGTTAAATTATTGAAAATTATAGAAAACAAATTTTCAACAAATAATTTGTTTATAACAATTTTTTTAATTGTATCTTGATGTAATATCTTTATATAATGTTCCTATTATTGACGAGCACCAGAAACGCCAAATAGAACAAATTTCCAGTTTTTCGTCAAATTTATTTATTTATAAAAAATTAACAAACTAAATTAAAAATCAGACTCGACAACTTTCTTTGAAATTTAAAAAAAAAAATTATCAACTGTGCAACGGCCACCCTGAATTTGTTTATTTGTAATTTAATTTTTCACGATTAAAACAAAAACTATGCGTCTTGTCAAAAAATTATTTATAACAAATTAGTAGCCACTTTCCGGAGAAGAATTTATTTTTTTCTTGTCTTACGTAATTTTTCAAAAAATTTCATTTTTCTATTTTTAATTTTGTTTTTTAAGAATAAAAGAAAAACTACGCGCAAAATTATAAATAAATTGATAATTTTGTTTACAGGATCAAAATTTGTTTAAAAATATTTTCGTATACAGCTGTCCATTTTTGATTTAATTATGAGCACCCAGACTCCAGATGTACCGTTGCTTGTATCAGAGTCGAAGACTCTTTTCTCTCTCTCCTTGTCTAGTTACGAGTATCTCATCCCGCTCCTCTTTCGTATTTGCCACTTTACCGGCAGTAACCGCGAAACCGCGACTTCTCTGTTGCATTTGACCTCTTGCCACTAAGAATCTATTTGACCCTATTTTGCAGACCACGATCGAAGACGTACCACTTCAATTTATTTGCTTTACAAGGAATTCGGAATTTCTGTCCCAGACTGAAAGAGAAAAATAATTTTTTATTTTTATTTTAAATTTACGCCCAATCAAAATCCATCAAGCACGTCTTTTTTATTTTTTTAAATCGATCTTTACTTTCTGTAATATTAAGCTTTGAATTTTTGAGCCTAGCGCGTGGGTCACTCCGGGAATGCTGAGGCGTGCGTTCGGGGTTCGTGTCCCGGCACTGAGACATTTTCTGTCCTTTTTTTCTCACCTTAAATCTTATTTAGAATTTTCCACTTATTTAATACTACTGGCAATAATCAAAATTATTATCAATATCAGCATGTTTCTTCGATTTACAAGGAAAATAATTTTTAATACAAAATACAAATAAAAAATAAAAAAGATAAATTCTGAACGAAATGTAAACAAAAATATATAAGTAATATACTAATTAGAGAGGAATTGTCAACAAAATATTTAAATCGCAAACTAAAACAGATTAATTTTTTAAAAAAAATTAATTTTTATTTTTCATCAAAATCATTTTCCACATTTTTATAAATATTATGAAGTGCTTGATAATTTTATGGAAAAATTAATTTTTTTTATATGATAAATTATTTAAAATGTGCCCACAATTATTAGAAAAACTTTCTTATTTTCTTGAAAACTTTAAAACTCTTCAAAACGCCTCTAAATTTTTTTCCAGTTTACCAAAATTTACGTATAAACTTTTTTTTAAATACCTTTTTGACAATTTTGAAAATGCTTTGAAATTTTGCAAATGAAAAGTCATTTTCAATTTTCCCAGGAACCTTGAGAAATTTTATTTTTATTTTTTTTAAACTTTTGAAATGATCTTCATATACATTTTTTTAAATGTTTTCAAAAAATAGAAATATTTTTTAACATGATTTGAATTAATCTTAAATTTTTTAATCTTTCAAAATCAAGAATTTTCTTGAAAATCTTCCAGTTTTTTCGAAAATTTTCCAAATATGTTGAAAATTTTTAAGAATGTTTGATAATTTTCTTTAAAAATTAATTTTTTTAAATGGAAAAAATTAACAAATTTCCCAGAAATTGCTATACAAATTTTTAATTTCTAAAAACTTTTTGAAATTTTTAACAACCTTCTAAATTTTATTCAAAATATTCAAGAATTTACAACTAAAAAAATTTTAAGTTTACAAATTTTATATTTATTTTGTTAACTTTTCAAATCTTGAAGTCTTTCTTAATTGTCTTAAAAATTTCTACATTATTTTTTCAGAATTTTCAATGTCTTTTGAAATGTGTTAAAATCTGTTAAAAGTATCTCTTAAAATTATGTTTACAAAATAAAAAAATTATTTTAATTTTTCCAGGAATTTAAAAAAAAAATTTATATTTTCGTGAATTCTTTCGAAATTCTTAGAAAAAACTTCAAAATTTTATTTCGAAATCTTAAAAAATCCACATTTTTATAAAAATTGTTTGTAGTTTTTGCAAATTTTCAATTATTTATTCAATGAAAAGAAAGTTAATTTTTCTTTAAAATGTTTCGACTTTTTCCTAAAACTTTAGAAAATCTTTGAAAATTAAAAAAACTGCCTTAAAATCTTCCAAATTTTTTTGGAGATTTTACAAATTTTTCAAAATGTTTTGAAATCTTTTTTAATTTTCTTAAAAAATACATTTTTTTAAATAAAAAATTCAATACAAATTTTCTCAGGAACCTTAAGAAATTTTATTTTTATTTTCTTGAAACATTTCAAAATGATCTTCATTTACATTTTTTTAAATGTTTTGAAAAAAATATAAATAATTTTTAACATGACTTGAATTATTCCTAAATTTTTTAAATCTTTCAAAATCAAAAAAATTGCTTGAAAATCTTCCAGTTTTTTCGAAAATTTTCCAAATCTGTTGAAACTTTTTAAGAATGTTTGATAATTTTCTTTTAAAAAAAATTTTTTTATTGGAAAATAATTTTAAAATTTCCCAGAAATTGCTATACAAAATTTTAAATTTCTAAAAACTTGTTTCAAAATATTCAAAATTTTTAAGTCTACAAATTTTATGTTTATTTTTTAATCTTTTCAAACCTTGAAGTCTTTCTTAATTGTCCAAAAAATTCCCACATTATTTTTTTCAGAATTTTTAATGTCTTTTGAAATGTGTTAAAATCTTTTTAAAGTATCTCTTAAAATTATGTTTTCAAAAGAAAAAATTATTTTATTTTTTCCAGGAATTTAAAAAAAAATTTATATTTTCGTGAAATCTTTCGAAATTCTTAAAATAAACTTCAAAATTTTATTTCGAAATCTTTTAAAAAATCCACATTTTTAATAAAATTGTTTGTAATTTTTGACAATTTTCAATTATTTATTCAATTAAAAAAAAGAAAATTCAAAATAAAAAAATAACTGCCTTAAAATCTTTCTGATTTTTTTGAAATTTAAAAAATCTTTAAAAATGCTTGGAATTTTTTTTTAATTTCTTTTAAAAATAAATTTTTGAAAATCAAAAATTCATTAAAAATTTTCCCAGGAACCTTGAGAAATTTTATTTTTATTTTCTTGAAACCTTTCAAAATGATCTTCATATACATTTTTTGAATTTTTTTGAAAAAATATAAATATTTTGTAACATGATTTGAATTATTCTTAAATTTTTTTAAATCTTTCAAAATCAAAAAAATGTCCTGAAAATCTTTCAGTTTTTTCGAAAATTTTCAAAATCTGTTAAAAATTTTGAGAATGTTTGATAATTTTCTTTAAAAATTAATTTTTTTTTTAATGGAAAACAATTTTAAAAATCCCAGAAACTGCTATACGAATTTTTAATTTCTAAAAAAATTTGAAATTTTTAAAAACCCTCTAAATTTTTTTTTCAAAATATCCAAATTTTAAATCTAACAAAATTTTAAGTCTACAAATTTTATATTTATTTTTTAATCTTTTCAAACCTTGAAGTCTTTCTTAATTTTCCTAAATATTCTCACATTATTTTTTCAGGACTTTTAATGCCTTTTGAAATGTGTTAAAATCTTTTTAAAGTATCTCTTAAAACTATGTTTTCAAAATTAAAAATTATTTTAATTTTTCCAGGAATCTTATAAAAAATTATATTTTCATGAAATATTTCGAAATTCTTAAAAAAAACTTCAAAATTTTATATCAAAATCTTTAAAAAATCCACATTTTTGATAAAATTTTTTGTAATTTTTGCAAATTTTCAATTATTTATTCAATAAAAAAAAGTTAATTCTTTTTAAAATAATTCCATTTTTTCTTAAAACTTTGGAAAATCTTTCAAAATTAAAAAAAAATACCTTAAAATCTTCAAAAAATTTTTTGAGATTTTAAAAATCTTTCAAACTGTTTTGAAATCTTATTTCATTTTCTTTAAAATAAATTTTTGAAAATAAAAAATTTAATAACAATTTTCCCAGGAACCTTAAGAAATTTTATTTTTATTTTCTTGAAACCTTTCAAAATGATGTTCATATACATTTTTTTAAATGTTTTGAAAAAATATAAATATTTTTTAACATGACTTGAATTATTCCTAAATTTTTAAAATTTTTTCAAAATCAACAAAATTGCTTGAAAATCTTCCAGTTTTTTCGAAAATTTTCCTGTTAAGAATGTTTGATGATTTTCTTTAAAAATTAAATTTTTTTAAATGAAAAAAA
This sequence comes from Druon quercuslanigerum, assembly GCA_010014905.2. NCBI lineage: Eukaryota > Metazoa > Arthropoda > Insecta > Hymenoptera > Cynipidae > Druon > Druon quercuslanigerum. The sequence continues at coordinate 8,210 of JAAAKG020201379.1, read as the reverse complement.
AAACAATTTTAAAATTTTATTTATTTATTTTATTTTAAATTTTAATGTTTGTAGTTTTTGCATATTCTTATTTATTTATTCAATTAAAAAAATGTTAATTCCTTTTAAAAATGAATCGATTTTTTCCTAAAACTTTAGAAAATCTTTCAAAATTAAAAAAAAACTGCCTTAAAATCTTCCAGATTTTTTTTTGAGATTTTAAAAATGTTTCAAAACAATTTGAAATCTTTTTTAATTTTCTTTAAAAATAAATTTTTGAAAATAAAAAATGTCATTAAAAATTTTCCCATGAATCTTAAGAATTTTTTCTGTTGTTTTGAAACATTAAAATTATTTTGGAATCTTTTCTAAACTTCTGAATATTTTTTAACCTTACTGTAATACTTTCTTAAATTTTGTAATTTGAAAAATTGAAAATGTTTTCAAATCTTCTTAAAAATTATAAAAAATTATAAAAATTCATTTGCATCTTAAATAAATTTGTTCTCTCTTCAAAATTAAAATTTGTTTAAAAATCTTCTTTTGTCAAAATCTTCAAAAAAATTTGTTGAAATTTGAAGAAAAAAATTATTTCCAAATATTCAAAAAACTTTGTTGAATAAAATATTCTTTTTTATAAATAATGTTTAGAAACAAGAAGTAAATATTATAATGAAATAAAATTACTTATTAGACAATTTTGTTTTAAAAAATTGATGATGCAGAAAATTCGCAATTTTTATTATAATAAAATACATAAAAACTTAATTCAATATGGTCAAAAAGTTAGGAACAATCAGAAAAAGTTTCGTAATCACAACTTTTTAGAAAAAGCCTTAGGAAAATATCAAGCTTAGAAATGTTAACCCTAGCGCATGAGTCACTCCGGGAATGCTGAGGCTTCCGTACAGGTTTCGAGTCCCGGCAGTTACACATTTTTTTCTGCCTTAATCCTTATTTAGAATTTTATTCTTTTCTAATACTGATAACAATAAATATAGATAATAATAATAAATAAATAAATAATAATAAAATTCTTTATTTTCGAAAATAAGAAAATTTTTATTTGGAAAATTTTAAACTCATTTTTTTATTTTGCAAATCCCATTTTATTTCTATATTTCGAAACCGGTAAATTCTAGAGAGCCACTTGGATTAATCGCTAGTTATCAACAATCCTCTCGGCTATTCTATTTTAAATTTAACCTCGATGCTTGGTCTTATAATCCGTTCGTAATCCTTTAAATCCTATTCGCAAACACTAATTGCACATATGGACTTCGTCATACTCGAAATAAATCAAACTCGAGCATTTACAGGTGCTGGTCGTCGATTTATCACCGACTTCGATAATTAATCGAAAATATAATAGTTTCGTCCTCCAAATGCAGAAAATTATTTGAATTTTGATCAAACTAGAATTATTTTTTACGATTGGATGCGAAAAATTATTTTTAATACAAAATTAACATTTCGAATTATAATTTATTTTTTAAGGATTTTATCAAATTTTAGAAAAAGTTTGAGTTAGTTTAAAAGATATTTAGAACTTTTTAAGTTTTAAAATATTTGTTTATCTCTTTTAACCTTGTACAATTGTTTAACAAAATTTCAAACTGTTTTAATTTGTCCTAAAATTAAAAAAAAATGCCTTGAAGTTTTCCATATTCTTTTTTTACAATTTTGTAAATATTTCAAAAACTTTCTAAATCTTTTTTAAAATTCTCTTAAAATTAATATACAAGATCAAAAATAATTAAAAATTTCAAAGAAACTTTACTAACAATTTTTTTCTCGAAAGCTTTCAAATAAAATTCTCGAACTTTTAAATATGTTTCAAAATTTTTCTAATTTTATCACAATTGTTAAAAAACTCAAAACAAAAAATCATTTTAAATTTTCTTAAAAATCTAAAGAAATTTTTTAATTCTCTTGATACCTTTCAAAATTCTGATCAAGCTTCTTTTTTCGAAATATTCAGAAATATATTTTTTTGTAAATTTGAAAATTTTCACAAGTTTTTCATTATTATATTTTAATTTTTGTATTCTTGCAAAAGTAAAAAATTCTGCTTTAAAATCCTTGACACTCTTTTTCGAAATTTTAAGAAATCATTTAAAATTTTTTGAATTCTTTTTAAATTTTCTCTTAGAATTTATTTAATTATACAAAAAATCATTTGAAAATTTACGTCAATCGTAAGAAGTTTCTTTTAGTTTCTAGAAAAAAAATTTTTAAACTTTTTCAAATTTTCAATATTTTTTTTTTATATTTTCAAAACTTCTGACTTTCTTTTAATATGATTCAAATTATTGCTGAAATTTGAAGAATATTCTCTGATGAAAAAAATGGTTTAAAATTTCCCAGATTTTTTAAAATCTTTAAAAAAAATATCAGAACATTCTATAAATTGTTGTAAAAAAATCCCTTTATTTCAAAATAATTGAAAATTTTCCTGGAAATATTAAGAAATTAAAAAAAAGTTAAAACTTTCAGAATTTTTAATTAAATTTGTTACGGAATCTTCTAAAATATACATTTTACTAAACATTTTTTAAAAATATTTTAAAATTGTATATTATTTTTACATTTTTTCAAAACGTCAAGGCTTTCGAAATTCTTTTTAAATCCTTTATATTCTTTTTTAACAATTTTATAAACCTTTAGAAATGTTTTTAAATCTTTTTAAATATTCTCTTACAGTCATTTTTTAGTTTATAAAAAAATCGTTTAAAATTTCTCTAAGGAAACTTATAAATTTTGTTTATTTACTTAAAAAATTTCATAATCCTTAAAATACTGCAAAATCTTATTTTGAAATCTTCGTAAATGTACATCTAGATTTAAATATTTTGAAACCTTTTCAAATTTTAAATTATTTTTGAAATTTTTTCCAGAGTTCTAAAGACCACTTAAAATTATTCGAATTTTTCCCAAAATTTTCAAAGACACTACAAATGAAAAAAAAAATTTTCTTAAAGTCTCCAAATGTTTTTCAAAATTTAAGAAAATTTTTTAAAATGTTTTAAAACCTTTTTCAGAATTCTCTTGAAATTAATATTTTCAAAATAAAAAACATTCTTTTTACGAATTGTAGAAAACTATTAGGAACGTTTGGAAATATTTTTTAACTTTCTCCCAAAATTCATTTTTGAAAATAAAATACTATTTAAAAAAAAATTTCCTAGGAACTTTCAGAAATTTTTTAGTTTTTTGAAAACTTCCAAAATCCTTAAAGAACTGCAAAATATTATTTTGAAATCTTCCAAAATCTAGATCTTGATTAAAATATATTAAAACCTTCTCAAATTTTAAATTATTTTAAAAAATTTTTCCAAAGTTCTAAATGCCACTTAAAATTATTCGAATTTTTCCTAAAATTTTAGAAGGCCCTATAAATAAAAAAAAACTTCCTTAAAGTCTTCCAGATGTTTTTCAAAATTTTTGAGAATCTTTTAAAATGTCTTAAAATCTTTTTCAGGATTCTCTTAAAATTAATTTTTCAAGGCAAAAAACATTCTTGTTACAAATTTTAGGAAATCATTAGAAATGTTTGGAAATCTTTTTAAATATACTCGAAAAATTCGTTTTTAAAAATAAAATAATATTTAATAAAATTTTCCCAGGAACCTTCAGAAATTTTTTTATTTTTTGAAAACTTCCAAAATCCTTGAAGAATTGCAAAATATTATTTTGTAACTTCCAAAAGCATACATCTTAATTTAAGTTTTTTCTAATCTTTTCAAATTTTTAACTGTTTTTGAAATATTGTCAAAACTTCTAAATATTAATTAAAATTATTCGAATTTTTTCTAAAATTTGTTTAAGTCCTGCTGGTCAAAAAAAAATTTCCTAAAGTCTGCCAGATTTTTTTCGAGATTTTTGAAAATCTTTTAAAATGGCTTGAAATTATTTTTTGTTAGTTTTGGAAACCTTTAAAATGTTGAAAAATATTTTTACTTATTCTCAATAATTATTTTATTATTCTTTTTAAATCTTTAATATTCTTTTTTAATAGTTGTATAAACCTTTAAAAATATTTTTAACTCTTTTTAAATATTCTCTAACAGTTATTTTTTTGTTTATAAAAAAATCGTTTAAAATTTCCCGGGAAACTTATACATTTTTTTATGTATTTAAAACATTTCATAATCCTTAAAATATTGACAAATATTATTTCGAAATCTTCGTAAATCTAAATCTTGATTTAAATTTATTGTAATCTTTCCAAATTATAAACAGTTTGTAAAATATTATCATAACTTCTGAATATTAATTAAAATTATTCTATTTTTTCCTAAAATTTTTTTAAATCCTGCATATTTAAAAAAATTTCCTCAAAGTCGCTTAAATTCGCTTAAAATTAATTTTTCAAAACAAAAAACATTCTCTTTACAAATTTTAGGAAATTATTAGAAATGTTTGGGATTTTTTTTAAATTTTCTCCCAGGATTCATTTTTCTATATAAAATACTATTTTTAAATAAATTCCCAGGAACCTTCAGAAATTTTTTCTTTTTTTTGAAAACTTCCAAAATGCTTAAAGAATTACAAAATATTATTTTGAAATTTTCAAGAATCTAGATCTTGATTTAAATTTATTAAATCATTTTTAAAATTCCAACTTATTTTAAAATATTGTCAAATCTTCTGAATATTATTTAAAATTATTCGAATTTTTCCTAAAATTGGTTTAAAACCTGCAGTTTTAAAAAAATTTCCTTAAAGTCGCTTAAATTCGCTTAAAATTAATTTTTCAAACCAAAAAACATGCTTTTTACCAATTTTAGGAAATTATTAAAAATGTTTGGAAATATTTTTAAAATTTCTCCCAGGATTCATTTTTCTAAATAATATACTATTTTAAAAAAATTTCCCAGGAACCTTCAGAAATTTTTTTATTTTTTGAAAACTTTCAAAATCCTTAAAGAACTACAAAATATTATTTCGAAATCGCAAAAAATCTTAATCTTAATTTAAATTTATTGAAATCTTTTAAATTTTAAACTGTTTTTTAAATATTGTCAAAACTTCTGAATATTAATTGAAATCATTCGAATTTTTTCAAAACTTTGTTTAAATCCTGCAGATTAATAAAAAATTTCCTTTAAAGTCTTCCAGATTTTTTTCTAGATTTTGGAAAATCTTTTGAAATTTTTAAAAATCGTTTTAAATATTCTTCCAGGAATTAAAAAAAAATCGTATTCTCTTTAAATCGTCAAAGATTCCTAAAAAGCTTCTTTTTTCAAATTTACCAACAATCTAAATTTTATTTTTAATTCTTTTTAAATGTTTTCGACATTTTAATTATTTTCAAATCTTTTCATCCCGAAAAATTACAAAATTGGTCTTAAAATCTTCCAGATTCTTTTTTGAATGTTAAGAGCAGAATTATTTCCCCAAATAAAAAAATCATTTACAATCGAAATTTTCTATTTTATTAATAATTTTTAGAAACATTAAGAGATAAATTTTATTATGGAATAAAATTTTGTATTCAGAAATAAGTCCGCTGAGAAAGAAACTATTGATGATATAAATACTATAAATCAAGCATATAAGTGAGCATATCACCCTCTATTCTCACCCCTAAGAGATCTTTGTTTTCGCAAAACGAATTCAACGTCACCCCTAGTTTCCCCATCAGCTGACTCCACGTGCCTTTCATGCACCAATGCACAAATATCCAGAATTGTCCACCCTAACCCAAGAATAAAATTCTCATGTCCTTTGTGTCACAAAATTCCTCCAACAATAAAATCTAACCTCCAACTTTATTTTTTATCTTAACCTTAAATTATTTTAATAATAATTAAAGATTATTACTGATCTAATTCAATCGCCGGATTTTCAAAAATATAATATTCACACATAAGTAACACTTTGTTAAAAAAATAATGTGGTTTAAACTCTTGAAGTGAGCAACATGGCGCCTGAAACATTGCTCACTTCGCGAGTTTAAACCTTAATATTTTTTTAAGAAAGCGCTACTAATATATGAAAATTATATTTTCGAAAATCTGGAGACTGAATTAAATCAGAAATAACCTTTATTTATTATTAAGCTAACTAATGGTTGGAATAAAAAATAAAGTTAGAGGTTAGATTTCATTATTGGAGGAAAGTCCGACTTGAGATCGTATTTATTTCTCATTTTTACTTTCGCGATGAGAAAATTATTGACTGTAATACGTACAAAATTTTCCAGACCAGCAGCTGCTGCAAATCAGACCAACTTTTCCTCCCATCCTGGATTTGGAACAAAAGAATCGTCCTCGGATTCGAATCCTCTTCTATAAAAAGAAGACGCGGGACGGCACAATGGAAGGTAAAACAAACAAAATTCGGCCACTCACAAAACCTATTTAAACTTTTCTGAACTCGTCACGCTTTTCCGGGAAAATGGCGAGAGTCCTTTAGATTTCGGTCGAGTAAATTGAAAGAACACTGATAAACACTCACAACAATTTCGAGGGTTCATTATCCACTATGTAAAGAGACTAAATACACATTATTCTTCGTTATCTAGCACTTCCTAGAAAAAAAGATGATCTGATTCTCGGATTCTCGGAAAGAATTTTCAAACATTTTTGGCGGGATAATTTGCGAGGGAAAATTTGAATTTTTTTTAGTGAAACGATATTTAATATTTTTGGCTTCTATATTTTAAGAGTGTCTTAATTTTTTCTTCTTTATCTGGCACAAACTAGAAAAAAATATAACCTGAATTTCGGATTGTTAGGTTATTTTACAAGATTTTGATGGCATTCGTAATTTATATTTTAAACTTTATTTGCAACTCATAATTTTAAACAATTTATATTCACAGGTACTTTCTCTAATACGCTTAGATAAATTAAATGTAAACAAAAAATGGAAGAATTTTCAAACATTTTTGGCGGGATAATAATTTACCCGCGAAAATTTGAATTTAAATGGGTCAAACTTGAAAAATTGCGTCAAAATGTAACTTTTTTTTAGGTTATATTTGCAACAACTGTACTTTTACTTCCGGAATTTTCTGTTTCAAAACTAGCTAGAAAAAATTACAAATATTAAAAAAAAAATAGAAGATAAATATAAAAATATTTCTGAAGGATTTTCAAAAGCCATTTTTGGCGGGAAAATTTGAATTCCAGTGGGTGAAACTCGATAAAATTGACATTTCCGATTTCTGTACTACATTTCAAGAGTCGCTTAACTAGCACACAAATCAATACAAGACTAGATTATAGTTTTATTGAATTAGTAACGTTCATTGACTCGCGGCCGGAAGTCAGTCAACCAAAGTGTCACTCTTTCCGAAAAAGACGAATTAAATTTTGTTTAAATATTTTTCCGGTAAAAAAAAACATTAAGAATATTTCTTTCAGAATCAATATAACCTATTTGTACAAATATTCATAAAAATTACGAAAAAAAAATTAAACAATTTCACCACTTATCAAATGAAAATATCAAATTATTAAAACACAGTCAAAAGACCACTTTTGACACTTTTCACCTAATATTTATTAAAGTTAATAAAATTAAAATAAAACCAAAAATTAAAACCAGCCAAAATTAAATTAAAACACTCAAAAAAAATTTCTCTTGGTAGAAATGAAGGTCAAAGACCCGACTGAACCGTTCGAACGTAAAATCGGTTTTTATTTCAAGAAAAAAATACCGGTTTGTGGCTCTTTTAATCGAAATTAAAAAACGTATCGAGGGAACATTTTTGAGCGGGAAAAATACTGATTTTTTGAAAATTGAAAAATAATTTTTTTTATTTACACTTGGCAAGAAAACCACCGGTTGAATAAAATCTGAAGCGGGAATCGGTTCGGACGACTCGCATCGCTCGCGCGTCTAGAGTGTACTGAAAATAATCTCCGCTACTCGCTCGTCGTCGTCTTTCCATACCGCCAGCGGCGTTGCCAGTTCGTTGGGAGATTTTCGTACCTTCGGATCCACGGACCCTATTGTTTTCAAAACTGGTGCAATTTTCTCCTCGCAGGCGTTACGACACAAAGGGACCCCTTGCATAAAGGGGATGCATCATTAGAGTAAAAAAAATTTTTCTGTAATTTTTATTAAACTTTTTTATTTATCAATTCCGATTTGCAAAAAAAAATCTTCACTGATTTGTTCTGATTCATTTCATTTAACTAAATTAACTTTTTTTCTAAATTAAATTAAATTTTTAAATAAAAAGAATAATATTTTAAATAAGGGCGACGCTCTGTTTA
>JAAAKG020201368.1:0-23515 GCA_010014905.2 Druon quercuslanigerum | reverse complement strand
TATTCATATTCATATTTTTTTTGTTAAAAATCTTATTTTTTGTTTGAAATGTTAATTATTTTGTTTGAAATTCCACAATTTTAATATTAGGTCATTCTTTTTGGTTCAAAACTCCACATGTTTTCTTGATCGTTTTTTCGTTGGTGCTCATGATTTTAATTAAACATTTTCTTAAATATTCGTTTTTTGGCTATAAATTAATTTTTCAACTAAAGATTTAACTATTTTAGTTGAAGGTTCATCATTTCAGTTGACAATACGAATATTTTCTTAAAAATTGGTCATTTTTAGTTGAAAATTCAAATATTTTTGTAAAGGATTCAACTATTTTGTTAAAAATCAAGTTTTTCGTCTAAAATTCAGATTTATTAAAATATTTGTTTCTCTCTTAACAGAAGAATCTTTCATGGTGAAGAATTCAACTTTTCTATTGAGAATTCGTCCTCTTAGTTGATGATTTATCATTTTAGTTAGAAATTAAAATATTTATTTAAAAATATGTTTTTTGTTGCAGTTAAAAATAAATTTTTTACCTTAACCATTAAAAATTGAACCATTTAATGTCAATTTTATTTTCTTGGCTAAAGAATCTTTCTTGTTTAAAGTTTTGAGAAATTCTTTATCAAAGTAAAAATTAACCTTTTTAATTTTTGGTTGAAAAATTATATTTTTTATTGGAAAATTTAACTGACTGGTTGAAAAGTTATCATTTTTTTGTTGAAAATTTAAGTACTGTGTTCAAAATTGAACTTCTTTGTCAAAAATATTTTTTTATTAATGATTTGTTATTCTAGTTGAAAGTTCAAATATGTTGTGGAAAATACGTCTGGGGTTTGGTTCAAAATTATTTTTTTATAATTTTATATTTAACTATTCTTGTTAAAAATTGATCATTTCAGTTGAAAAAAATAACTAATTTTGAGACATGTATTTTTTTTAAGTTAAAAATTGGGTTTTTAACAAAAAATTTACACATTTCAGTTTTGCCTGAATTTTTTTTATTGTAATTTGATCTTTTTTATTTGGAGTCAGCACTAGAATAATCTAAAGAAAAAAAAGTTTATTAAGGACAAAATTATTCTCAGATATTGCTTCATATGAATAAAGTTGAGTGCAAAAATTTATTTTCGGATCTGCAAAAGTGAAGAAATTTGGTCTGAAGCTGATAATCAAAATTATGTGCAATGATTTGATATTACAAGGCTTACTGTATCATGAAGACATTTATTGTATCATTTCCTTTTTGCTACTTTTCTTTTTTTTCATATAGTTTAAAATCAAATGGTTTATTGGAAGGTCTGTGAATTGACGATATAAAGTGTAACTTTTTTCGTAAAAGGTTACGAGTAACAAGCTTTCGCGTCAATAGCAGATGTGAAATTAAACGTCAGTGTGACAAATGACGTTAAATTCGTATTGCAAATTGAACCTCAAAACGTTGCGAGACCTTTTTTAAACTGCATTTGTTAGATCGAAATCGTGTTGAAAGGTCGTTTGAAAGTTTCAATCATTGTCTCTATAGCCCAGCATTTAAAGTATCATCCCGATATCAAACTCGATTTTTCGTTTAGCTCTCTCTAAAATTTTATTCAGAAGTTGTTATAATATCCTACCTAGAGTTCGATATACCAGACTGTACCAGATATACCAGATACCAGATATATATATACAGATATACCAGACTCTTTTTAATTTTTATTTCGTCCTTTTTCACATCTAGCTCTTCCGGATTTTTGATGTGGGATGGAGCACTGTTTAATGTAGAAACTTTCTCTACCACTTTCTTCTTTTATATTCCACTCTTTTTCCTTTTTTCAATAGGCTTTTCTCGAAAATTTCCTGCTTTGAGTTCAACACCTTATTTAATCTTTGCCTTCTTTTTTCCTCTAACACGCTTTCTTTATTCTCTTTTTCCAATATCAACTCTTCATTTTTTGTTCCCACTTCTTCCTCTCCATCGCCCTCCTCTTATTGGCCCTGTTTCTATTGTTGCATTCACATACTAGATAAATAATAGAAAAGCTTTGTAAAAGCTAAGTTTAATAATAAAAAATCTGTAAGAAATTAAAAAAGGGGAAATAAGTTTGAGAAAATATAGAAGAAAAAATCTTGAGAAAACAATGTGTTAGTCAGTAAGAACTAGCAGAAGAATAAGGAGATAAGCCAGCAAAGTTTGGAAATGATTATCGTGTGGATGGGCGATAAGAGAACGCATAGAGAAAGGTCGTCGAGAAATTGAAGAAAGAATTTAGGTAAAAAGATGGATACAGTGGAGAGCCAACATGAGAAGATTAAAAACGGATTCAAACGAAATGTGTAGAAAAAATGTTCCCGGATGAATGGAGGAAAAAATGGATTTAACTGCTGAAGAAGTATAAGAAGAAAAAGTATGGAGGTGAAAACGAAAAAAATTGCATTAAAAATTCAAAAGCAGAGCATGAAAAATTTGAATAGATTTAGCAGAAGCAAAGAGCAAAGTATAACTATTGTGAAAGGGAAGCCTTAAAGGATACAGTATATGGTTAGACCAATTATTGCACAAGTATAAAGATGAGAAGGCGATAAAGAATATGAGCTTGAGCAAGAATAAAAAAATGAAATAAAAATTCCAGTAGAACAAGTTAATTAAAGAAAATTTTCCGAAAGAATTATGATTAAGAGATAAAAATATATCGTTATTCAATAAGAGGTCGATAGAAAAAATATTAAACTAAATCAGGTGTAAAGCCTGAAGGTAAGAAGTGTTTAAAAAAGAATGAAGAGATGGGAGTTTTCGTATACCAGTAAATCAAAATTTTCTAATTTTATAAAGGATTGTTGTTCTTAAATGTAGTGCTCTTAACTATAATGTCTTACAGGGTAGCTAGATCTGACTCGAAGGATCGCCAGAAGTAATAGTTTCAATTGGTCTCTAATCTAGAAGGAAATTATTTGCAGGAGAACTCCTGCAAATTTTAATCCAATTCAATACTTGGAAACTGATAATCCTGACTTCAATACTTTCTTATATCATCGTCCAGCCCAGAAAATAGGGATATTCTACCAATAGGGCGTCTTATTCCTAAATGGCCCCATAATACTACCGATCTTTTTCTCTTTTTAGCTTCTTGGAGATGGAGCATTAAATAGAGATCTCGATAACTGGAAGAAATGATCTTGACTCTATAAACGTGGATCTTTAGGAACTTTCTTTACGATTTTCTTCACCCTCTTCAGCCTCTTTAACCCTCCTTTCCCTTTCGCGCTTGGTCGCTCTGTTTTCAGATTACGTTGCGGATAAGTGTCCATTAATCCTCTGAGGATCGTTCCGGAAGCACGCAAGGCAGAGCAGGGGGAGGGACATTTAGCGACCAGTCGAGCCATTCTGTCGACGTGTGGTACCCTTCCTACAGTCGTGCGTTTCCTCTCGATATCGTCCAGATAACATCTCTTCTGTCTCGTTCTATACTCACTTAAATCCGACAAAAAGAGAAGGACATGATGCTATCAAAGAAGAGCAAAATTACGAGAAATCCATGGCGCATTTCCTGATTTTTATCACCGATCACAATTTACGAGAAGGAGTGGATGACACTAAAATGAGGGAATGAGTTTCGGTTCAGATTTTCGGAACATCAGAGCGAGGATGAAACATGGAGGAGATAGATAGGAAAGTAAGGTAGAGAAAAATTAATTTTTGTTGAGTGGGGGATGTAAAGTAAGTTTTCTTTCAGAAAGGAAACTGTACCTACTCTTTAACTTCACTAGCGACTACGCCGAGACGCCCGGGGCTGCGGACTCGGCCGGAAGAATGTGCTTGAAGCATCGACCTCGGTGCCAGGGCGCCTCTCCCTTTCCGCGAATTTCCGGCATTATGCGATATACAGGAAGAGACATTGCATTTGCAAGTTAGGAATTTGTAAATTATGCTGTAAATATTTATAAAACCTGCTACTTATGCAGAGGAGATTGTTGAGTATAAGTCGAAGAAGGAGAGAGTTTATCTTCTGGGATGAATGTGAGGCAATATGCGCAATGCGAATTCTGCACCGGTGTGCGAAAATTCTGTTCAAGTTTTACGGTAAAGCAATGTAGGAGATCGCAGGCGATTAGATTTAATCCGTGCTTAGCTAGTTGTTAATTCCTTTCAAGGATTTAGTACCGTGGTGGATTAAAATATCTCGGGATTTCAAACTTTATCCGGAACATAAGTTGTTGAAAAAGCTTCTTTTATAAATAAATGGAGGAAAACATTAGTTTAATAAGAACATTTATTTGCAGGTATAATTTGGTTTCTCTAAGTAGGTATGTAAAATTAAATTAAATAGACATGGAAAATTGAGTCATTAATCATAGTAGCTTTGTTTTTTAAAAGACGGAAACTTGTGAGGATGTTTCCCGGCTTTACAGAAACAGAGGCTCAAGTGGATCAGCTCCTTCTTCAATAGAACGACTTCCACTTTGCTAAGTCTCCTTTATCAATTTTATCGCTGTGCGAACATAAAGCGAAATTCAATCCATCTGTATCTCAAACTGACTATAGTCAGTTTCCAACTCCATAAGGCTATAAGAATTAATGAAGTGTGCCTCTGAACTCTCAATTGTAGATTTTTTTGTGCAAAATATTATTGTATTTCATTATTATTATTTAATGTCAGCTAAACATTTTTGATGAAAGATACTATTCTGCGAAATAAAAACTACATTGTTTGATATCCTTTGACATATTTAAATCATTGCTTTGCGATTCGACAATTCACTTTTGACCAACCCTGCTCTTTATTGATGAGAGAACTGCGAAATGATGCCACTGAGATGAAAGCACAAAGAAACGCTATCGAACCCAGAAATATTTTGGTGTATGTAGCATATATAGGCATGTTTATTTATGTATTTGTATTTGCATGTGAAGTCTATGTGAAGATATCTCGACATTTGAACGTGTGTGTTTTGAAGTGTGCGAAGGGTTTGAGCATAAATATCGCCCTCGTAATCTCACGTTGAAAACGCGTCGGCAGATGGGACCATATTGCGGTACCAAGAAGTACGGATTGTACTGTCTCTGTATGCTGCAGAAAGAGAGCAAGAAGCGAAAGTTTCATCTCAGCGTAAGGAAAGTATTCGTTTTTGCAATCCATGCTCATGGGCTTCGGATTGGCATCAAAGCGAAACGATCTCAAAAGTTTGTCGGGGCGCGAATCGCGACGCAATCATCATGCTTTTCAAAGAGATTAAAAGAATTTCTGCTCTTGGATCGTTGATATTCGAAATATAAGAAATATTTATTATTTAGAGATTCTTTTATATACAGAAGATTGCTTTGTTCTATAAATTCAGACTTACAAGGGAAGAAAGACTCCTAACCTTACATAATGGTAAAAGTTTTTCTCTTAATTTTAGGCACAATTCTATATGATCTATGATGTCTATGATTCACATAAATTTGTCTAAAATTTGCAGAAAAATTATAAAAACAATTCTTTGATACAAACATAAAATTTTGTAAAATCAACCGAGTTTTCATCAGTGGAAACATGATAATTATATCATATGATTATATAATTACAATAATTGCATTTTATTATGAACCATTGATAGAGATCGTTATTGTCCTCTCCTCAGAGTTGTTAGGTATGTTTATGACTTCTATTAAGTATTGTTATCCATTGTTCCTCAGGTTTATTAGCTGTTTCAATGGTTGTAATTATTCATGGCTAGGGGTTGTTAAGTACAGTTAGTAGGAATTGTTTATTACTGCTCATAAGGATTTTCATTGACCGTTGGCTGACATTATCAATTGCTAGGGGTTGTTATCGAACCTTCCTGAGGGTTATTCTAAGAGAAATTAGGGTGGTTTTCTTCCATTTCCAGAGCTGCTCTTTTTTAATTTGACTATTGCTAATGGTTGGTATTGAACAATGCTACAGTTTTGCTTATTGATTTTTTGTCAGGATTCTTCTTTTAACAATTATTACCACCTTTTAGAAGTCGCAAGTGACTATATATGTATAGTGGTTACTAATTATAAATGCTAGAATTTTTAACTGAATAATTTAAGCAATTATTATTTAATATTTCTAGGTGCTGGTAATAATGGTTTGTTAAGATTTGTGATTATCTGGTGTGAAGGCTTGGTACTCATCTGGAAAAAATCTTATTTTATTAGCCATTACGAAGAATTACTTTTACACCTTTCTAAGGGTTGTAAATTAGCGCTGATCGACGTTGTTCTTTTAACTTTCCTATTTTAGTTATAATTCGTACTTGGTTTAAAATTCACGCATTTGGTTAAGAGTTTTTCTTTTCTGGTAGGAAATTAAATCTCTTGGTAGAATTTTCAATTATTATTAATATTTCTTTTTTGTGAGTTCGTGTTTTTAGGTTGAGAATTTAACTTCTTGCTTGAATGTTAATTTTCTATTAAATTATTAAGTTAATTAAGTTATTTATTTCATTAAAATAATTTTTTATACTAATCTTTTCATTATTTTTTTAAATTGCAACTGTTTGGGTACAAATTACCTTTTTGTTCAAAATTCTTATATACAAGTTGAATATGGAACTGTTTTAAAGAATTTTTTTTTTAAATAACAATTTAACAATCTAGTATCAAAATTTATCTGCTTGGCAGAAAAAACATTGCAATTAAAAATTAATTTTGTTAAAGAAAATGTCACTATTCCATTTTCATTTACAAAGTAATCTTTGTAGTTGAAAACATTCATCTATTTAGTTTTTTTGTAATTTGTTGACAGTTCACCTTTTATGATAGAAAATTAATCGTCTTTGATAAAAATACAACCATTTGCTTAAAAATGCATGTATTTTGTTGAAAAATATTCTTTTTGGTAGAAAGTTAACCTTCCTGGTTAAAAGTTCAACTATTTGGTTCAAAATTGATTTGGCTTGTCAATCCAAAATTTTGAATGACATTTTTTTTCTTTCTTCTTTAGAAAATATTTTGTGGACGAAAATGTAAATCTTGTTGAAATTTCGTTTCTTTCAATTCATCTGCTTTGGTATAAATGTCATCTTTTCGAGAAAATGCTACTGTTTGGTTGAAAATGATTCTGGTTAGGTAAAGAATTTAAATATTTTGTTCAAATGCGTCGCCTTTAGTTTAATTTAACTGTTTTTTATTTAAAGTGAAAACCTGTTCTTCGTTAAAATATCAACAATTACATTTTTTATTGAGAATTTATCTTGCTTGATTGGTAATTCAACTACTTGGTGAAAAGTGGACTCGTATTTTGTTCATTCATAATAAACAGATTTGACCCCCATCCCCGTCCTGTCAACCAATCATCTTGTTTTTTTAATTTAAAAACGAAAAGAAATCTATTTTTTCATGGATAGTTTTATGCAAAAGAGCATAAAAAAGATCCACATCTACAGCCAAGACTTTGGAATTCATTTCATCATGAATAATTTCTTGCAAAAGTAAAATAGATTTCTGAGTCTCGTTTTGAATTGTGGATCTTTTTCATTCTATTTTTCCATAAAATTATAAATGAAAAAATAGATTTCTTTTCGATCTTGAATTACAATTTTTTATATAGAAACTAAGCTAGTGATTCATTCCAATCTGCAGTTGCTTATAAATATTTTCAGATTTTCTTTAATTGAGTTTTAATATTGCTACCTCAATTTCTTAATAGGAATCACTTTTTTAAAATTTCTTTTTTCACAAAAATTTTAAATTCTTTTAAAAATACATTAGATATTTGAATTTTCATAAATTCAATCATACATTTTTTTTTATTGTTTCTTTTGCTATTTGGAAAATCTAATAATATAAATAGATTGGTGCAGAATCACGCACAAATCAGTTTACGTTTTTTTGTTAAGTTCTCTAAAGAAATTCACGAAAAAAAAATAAGTTAGCAAAAATTGCGTAAAATAGGGAGACGGGGTTCAAAAATTACGGACCCTAACCAAGGGGAAAACGTGTTTAAAAATTTCATAAAAATAATGTACGCAACTTTTGCACAGTAATAGTATTTGATGTACTATATACAATTAATATTTTTAAAATCGCAACAAAATCATAATTAGCGTCAGAAACTCGCAAAACTTAATTTTCACTTATAGAATTTTTTGGGATCCTATAAAAATAGACTGCTTGGCCTGATGTTAAAAAAATCTCTATTTATTTTCGAAAACTGAATTTAAGCATTTGTTCTAAAAAAAATCCAAAAAATTAATTCAAATTTTCGTTCAGTAATTACTTTTACATCAATGCATCTTATTATGAATAAATAATTAAAGTTTAAAGAAATCAGAACTATTTTAAATGCAAAATATTTATTACACGCTTTTTCTGGGCTCTTCTGGGCATTATATTTAATGCCTAGGAATTTTATATATATATATATATATATTAGACTGTGTCCGATAAGAAAAACTTTTCTTTTTTTAATAAATGTGCCTTAAAAGTTTCTTTGAAAAAAAAAAAATTTTGCCTAATTTGAGCTCGATATCTCAAAAATTGAGCTTACGCATGGGGGGTCCCCTTGGAAAAAATTGGAAAAAATGTTATTTTCTTATTTTAAAAATAATTATAAGTGCAAATTTTTGAAAATATTTTTTTAATTAACCAATGAGAAAACAAATTCTGTTTGTAATTCGTTTCCGCTAGGTCTCACTACTCACTATACAAGTAAAAAATTTTATTGACTGTGATATTAAAATATTGATATATGTATGTGAATCGAATACAATTAAATGATTATCAGAATAATTCTAGACATAAGAAAATTAAAAATTTCTACAAAATAAAATATTCTGCTAGCATAAAATAGTATTCAGAAATCGAAGAATATTATAATTATTATTTCAAACATAGGAAAAAAATTTTTTTTCTTTAAACCAAGTTAATTGTTCTTAATATTCGATTGTTTAATGTTTTTTCTCTTCTTCTATGTACTATAACTTCTTTACCATTAAGTTTACGAAAAAAATTAAAGAGCAAATATTTGTAGAGAATTTAATTTTCTGAAAGAATATTCAAACAAACATTTAAAAAAAAAGTTACTTATAATTACTTTAAAAATAAAAAAAATAAAATTTTTCCAATGTATTTCAAATGGGAAAAGGGACCCCCATGCGCAAGCTCAATTTTTGAGGTATTGAGCTGAAATTCTGGGAGAATTTTTTATTTGTGTCAAAGAAACTTTCAAGGCACATTTATTTTTAGAATAAAGCTTTTTTTATCTGACACAGTCTAATATAAATATGTTGCCGGATTATATACTTTTTCTGTATCATAGACTCTACCATATGTTTTTTTAATTACCCTGCCTAGTAATTTTTATTTTGTAAATTGCTGCAATTGATTCCGGATTGATATTATTCGTAACTGTGCGGTTCTTTATTGATCATTCATGATTTTTCAATAAGGATAATAGGTGTTCTTAACTTTTTCTCGACTTGTTTTTTATCCCTTGTTATTTGAAACTGCTATGGTTTGTTTTTGACTGCTTCTAAACATAGTAGTTCGCATTAACTCAGAGTTATAATTTCCCGTAGAAGCTGATCATTTTTGTTTATAAATAGGAGTATTATATCAATATTCATAGGGGTATTATTAATTTCTGGGCTTTTTAATGAATTTCAAAGATTATTTGTTTTTTATGGGCGGTTATCGACAATTTGTTAGATTTGCTACTATATGTTGCTTGTCATTCTAATAAAACCTTCAATCAGCAGGAAATATGGACAGGTTCCATTTTCATAATAGTGCTGCACTGGCAATAGTGCCTCGGTCAGGAGTAAATGCGTATATATGCATATCTTGTGTGCGGAATTATTAAGAAAGTCGGATTTGAACTTTGGGCGAATAGGGGAAAGCACAGGTGTGGAGCTAGAACCCGATCTCGTGTTAGGATTAACGGCACTATTAAGAGCGGCATTATTAAAAAGATAAACTGCACATTTTTGTTAAGTTTTGTTAGTTGACATTGAGCATGGTAGGGATTGTCCTTCATCTTTAGATTTCTACACTCATCAAGACCACTCTTAGAAGTTGTTCTGGGCCATATCAATAAATTTGGACCACTAGAAAGCGCATACTAAAATAATCGTATTCTACAAGAGGGAGTTTCTCTGCAGTTTGACCTAAGTGGCGCAACTGCAGTGGTCCCATCAGTGAGATAGAGTTAAAACTAAAAAGATTTGGGGTAAAACATCGTTGGTCCTGAAATACTCGTTAATCTCAAACCGAGGGCGGAAGGTGGTATAGGGAATTTAAAGAAGCACCGCAGACTCCAAGTATTCCTCAGGGGGTCGCTATTGACCTCCGCAAGTCTGCACCGATTTTTCTACAAAAGCGCGAGAGCGGATAGGTGGATTCGCTCTGAGTGAACGTGATACGGTGACTAGTTTCCGGCTGACAATAAGCTTGAAAATTCAGTTCGTCGATACTATATACGCTTTTCGGCGACTGCTGGCTAGAATTTTGAAGCAGATTCGATTTCAGTCCCCACGAACCTTTTGAGGAGAAATAGATTCCTGATCCGTTTCACTGGATCTTCCGCATCTCGTTCTTCTGCGACATTCCTCCTTTTCTTGGTTTCCTTCCTTCGATGTCCAGCTGAAGAGTTCAGTCCAGTATTCCGCAAGGGTATTCAAGTTCTTTGATTCATTCTTACTCGATTTTCTTCAGCTTTGAATATTGAAGTGCACACTGTAAAAGTTTTGAAAATATTTCTAACGATTCAGTACGTTAAATTAATCATTTTGGGTAGGAAAGTTTATTTCCCAATAAAATTGGGAATTTTCGAATAGTTGAGAACATTATCATTCCTAAATATTTCCACCCTGCAGGAGAATTTTTGCAATCACTTATGGAGTAAAGAAACATTATGCCGTCTTAGGATATTTTTTTACTTTTTGAGTAATTTTATGGGTGTAATGTGAGAAATAATCCGAAATATAATAGATCATTTTCCCTTGACTGAAACTTTGAACGTAAGTTTCGAAATAAGGAAAGTTTAGAAGACTTTTGGAATTTTCCCTTTTCTCAGTAATTTTTTTTGTAAAAAAAGAAACAATATCTCATTAAAATACAAAAGGTTATATGCGAGCCACAAATTGTGACCATAGTGACGTTAAAATATTATAGGAATTTTTCTTAACCCCGTAAAACTAATATAAAGACATTAATATTACAATAATATTGTATCAATTTAAGCCAATGGTACATTTAGATTTTTTAATATAAAATATTCAAATTTTTCCAACAATGTATGCGTTTAGCATAGGTCAATAAAAGCTATTTTGTGGAAACTTTAAACAGTAAATAAACAATTTACCGAAATCATTTGAAAATTTTCGTAACATTATTTTCGATAAAACTATAAAATGCTTGAAAATTGACCAAAATCGTTATGGAATGTTTCTGAAGCTATTTTCGGGAAAATTTACAAAATACCATGAAAAATTTGCCAAACGTAGTAAGGAATTTTCCCAAAAATATGTATCAGTTTTCAAATAACTCACAAAAATATAAAATACCTACACCATGTAAATCTACAGAAGTACTGTTTAAAGAATACAAAAAAATTATTAACTTTCAGACCCATAGAATATTATAGCCCAACATAGGAAAATTCAAATTTTTCGGCCAAGTTGAAATTCAAAAGTTTCTAAGACATTCCTTTTGGACCTGTAGGAAGTTGAAAATTTACAAAACTAGAATTTAGAATAAGATAAATCTATCAAAACACTTTCATAAATAAATCATATCACTTTCCAGAGTTAAATATGCTTTTTATTATGATTAAAAATTCATTTTTGTCACCGAAACTTTAACTACTCTAGTTCATTCTTGTTGGTTTGAAAGTATATTTTCTAGAAGATTCGTATTTTGTGATTGAAATTAACTGCTATCGATCAAAAATTAAAATCTACTTTGCTTGAAACATTAACTATTACATTTTTTGTCAAGAATTAATTTTTTTTTAATTAAAAATCCAACTATTTCCTTAAAACCTAAACTATTCTAAAAATTAATTCTTTTGGTTCAATGTTATCGACTAAAAAATCTTCTCTTTTGATAAAATCTGTTTTGTTAAAGAATCCATTGTTGCTAAAAATTTTAATATTTTGTTACAATTATTTTCTTTTGGTTGAAAATAATTTTTTTCAGCGAAAGATTTAACTATTACAGTTTCGTTTGAAAATGGATCTTTTACAGTTTATATTTTATAGTTCAAACTTTAAATATTTGTTTAAATATGCATATACTTTGAGAAAAATGATTAGAAACTAAACTCTTTTTTTCGATTAATTCATTTTTATAAGATATGTCATCTTAGTTAGCAAACTCATTTCTTTTTTGGGTAAAAAATTCAATTTTTTAGATGAAAATTCAGAAGTTTATCAAAAAGTTGAACACCTGTGTTCAAATTTCATACTGTTGGATAAAAATTTTAAAATTTTGTTGACGATTCGTCTTTTTGTTGTAATTTAGTTTGTTTATTGAAAATTTAGCTATTCCGCAATTCTTTTCTTTTTTCTGAATTGATGTATTTGGTTAAAAATATAACAATTTCATTGATAATTCTATATTTGGTAGAAAATTAGTTATTTTAAAGAAAAATTTATATATTTCAAATGAAGATTTATCATTTTACGTTAAAAATGCAAATTTAATTTTTCAACTAAAAATTGAATGATTTTAATTTTTAGTTGAGAATTGATCTTTTTTGGTTGATAATGCAACTATCTGATAGATAATTGATTTTATTTAGTTAAAAATTCAGGTCTTTCGATGAAAATGTTTATAGTTGGTTAAAAATACAACATTTTATGCAACATATTCTGTTGTTCCTAGTAAGTTGTGAATCTTCCAGAAGTCGAGCTCCCAATTAGGTTAATGTAAAGAAACGCATTACAAAATAAAAAATTCATATTCAGAGACATAGATATTAATAACCCAAGACATGAAAATTTATATTTTTCTCCCATTTGAGACTCAAAATTGTCTCAAACATTCCTTGTTTCTGTAATATAATGTCGGGAATGACTAATCTATGATGTACGACTTTCATTACAAATGCTACTCGACAAAGATGAATGAAAAAAACAAATTAATTTTGGTATTAATTTTGATATCCCGGGATGTACCATGTCTGATTTTGTTACATCATTCAAGAAAGCTGTAGTACCATCAGAGAATAACATAAATCCTTAACGACTTCTCAGACTAGATAGAACTATAAATTAAGCATTTTTTAAATTAAATTTTTTTGTATAATACCTTCTCCTTCGCTCCGCTAGGAATCGAACCACAGAACTTTCCATTGTCGGTCGGAATCCTTTGAAAATACGTGAATTATTTTAGAGTCAAATTTTTCAAGGAAACTGTTTAATCATTAACGAATAAAAGAAATTCTTAACGTCTTTTCTGAATAGATGAACCTATGAATTATATATTTTTATAAATTATTTTTTTCTGAAAAGGCCTTTCGCGGTAGGTGTGACTCGGTGGGGAAGGGATTAGTGGTTATAGAATTTTTAGATTGATCTAGAAGTCTCGTGTTATTTATTCAAATAACACGTTTCTTCCGAAACACTGCTCCGAGCCGAGTTGCTGATCAATCTCTCCAGCAATCACTCCAAGTGAAGATCCTCACAGAGTCGTCATGTGAGGTTCCCCACTTGGGTCCATTAGTGTCCAAGGTCTTTGTTTTAGGAGTCATTTACTCTACTGGCACTCTTCTTATTAAATATTTTTCTCCATACTTTGCTGTCTTGGCAAACTTCTCTAGCTTCTTTAACGTCCATGCATTTTTTCATGCAGGCTCCCGTGTTTCTACAGCTTCTTATGGCCCTTCTATGTAACTAGGGTCTCATTCAAACATTCTAACTATTATTTCCGCGGTCTGCCTCTGGGCAAGCTGCCGTTTACTTTACCTTGATATACTTGTTTCGTTAGTCGTTCAGCCTTCATTCTCTCAACGCGCCCGAACCATCTTAACCGATTTCTTTCTTTTATAATTTTTCTTTTTTTTCTTTTTTCTTTCATAGCGTCTCTTTCGCACCACATTCCTTAAGGATTATCTTGTCGCACACTTTGTCTATCAGAGTTTTTCCGCATATTATGCGCAAGAATCTCATGTCAATCGCGCTAATTTTACTCTTATCTTTTTCTTGATAGGTCCATGTCTCGCTGCCTTCATTGAATCCAAAATATATTGTATTCCGATGTATTTCTGAAGAAGGATTCTTCTTTCGATCTCTCTAGTAGCCTAAAGGAAAAGCACTCAACCGTCAATTGGAAATGCTGTAGTTCGATTACCAAAGGAGCGAAGGAGAATGACTTTTTACAGAAAAAAATGTATTTAAAATTTTTTTCATCAATTGTTTGATTTAATTAGACTCTTGAATCTATCTCTTAGAAACTTTTTATAATATACATCCTAATTACTTTGAAGGACCGCTACTTGACTTTTCAAAGGGTTTCACAAATTCTTAAGTATTCAATATTAGCGGAGACTTGCGAGAGGCAAAAGCTACTACTCGTAATGAGACTGATTTACAAAATCGATAAGGAATATTTTATTAGTACCGTAGAAGTTAATTAAGACGAGAGTGAAGAGCACCGGATAAGGTCGTGAAGGTCGGAGGTAGGTGTAAGCTTTTGAAGCGGTTTTTCCGGCTGTACCTACCTAGCTGGCAACACGTCGCTCGTTGTGCCGGGAACGACCCTTCACGATTAATCACTGCCAACCGCGGAAGCCTGCACATAGAAAGGAGCAAAAGGGGTGGGCGTGTGTATATATTTCGACTCGTACTACTGTCACTTTGGACAGGAGATGCTTTATTGTTCGCGAACCATGCGCGATTCAGTCGCATTTTCATACCGGACAAGCCTGATAAAGCGTCGACGTTTACATTCGGTCGAATTTTTTAGTGGATGTCAGAGAGAGAAAGGGAAAGTCATTCGTTTGCTATTTTATTTGTAATGGACATACCTACCAAAAAATTATTATCATGAAAACATCGGTCAGAATTACTAATCAGCTCCTCACCCCTGATTCAGGACAAGATTGTAGGCGCGGCCTGGCGAAGGCAGAGCGTCTTCCACCGTACTTACGTTACGTAAATGTTAAGGCGCTTTCTAAGACACCCCTCCTCCCCTTGCTGTACGTAATTTTCCGTTTCCAGAAATGTTTTGCTTTTGGGAGCGTACATTCATTTTAAAGAATTTCTAACAGATGGCGCTCCTTGTACTATATCGCGTCAAGGCGTATCATTACTATATGCATGTCAAAACCTTAATTTTTGATAGGTGTCGTTTTGCCGAAGTGTAAACAGCACAGTTTTTGCAGCATTAAAGATGACGGCTTACATACCAAAAAAGCCGCATTTGTGGGAAGTTTAATTTTTCTTTATCAATTCGAAGAAAAGTTCTGATGAAAGTCATCGATTGCTTTCGGAAGCTTACAATAAGCTTACATCTCAAAAAATCGAGGGTGAGAAATTGGAGACGTTAGTCGCTGAAGAACCGTGTCAAACGCAAGATGACCCTACAGAATCATTGGGAGTTGATCGTATAACAATTTCTAGATGCTTTCATGCACTGAGAATTGTCTAAAAGCAAGACGTGGAAAAGTCATTTGTCGTTTGTGAACAGCTACTCCAGCGGTAAAATCGGAAAGGTTTTCTACATCCTATTGTCACTGGCGTTGAGAAGTGAATTCGCTATGATAACTCAAAGCTTCGCAAATCGTGGATTAGACCCAGCCAACATCATCGCTAAAACAAAACATCCATGGACCAAAGATGATGCTTTGTATTTGATGAGATCAGCAGGGTGTAGCGTACTCTAAACTTCTCCACTCTAACGAGACCATCATGGGCGTCCTTTATCAAAAACAATTCGATTGATAAGATTGTTAAAGGAAAAAACGGCCCTAATACGATCAGAGGCACGATAAAGTTTTTTTCTGCATTGTAAAGCTTGGCCTAACGTTGCAAAATCTGTCAAAATTTATTTGGAAACGCTAAAATTGAAAGTCCTGCCCCGCCCGCCGTATCTCCGTACCTCTTTCGATCCATGACTCATGGTCAGTCTGATCACCGATTCACTGCTTATGAAGATGCCAAAAAATGGGTCGATTCGTGGATAGCTTCAAAAGACGAGTCGTTTTTCCGACACGGTATCCGTATGCTATCATAAGAATGGGAACAGGTACTGGTTAACGATGAACAATACTTTAAATGAGCAATTGGTAACCACCCTTTTTAACTAAAACTGAAATTTTACATACAAAAAATCCCTCAACATTACTAAACGCTCCCAATAGTTATTGTTATTAAAATTAGGCAGGGTGACCAAAAACTTCATTTCGAAAACACCTTGACATTTCCTTGACTAATTTTGAAATCTCCTCGATAATTAATATTCAAATACCAGAATTCTAATCTTATAGTACGTTTAGCATAGAATCTTTTATAAACAGAATAAAACAGTATTTCAGATAAAAATTCAACACTTTATAATCTATTGATTGATTTAAAATAAAATTTTTTTTTTCATATTATGAAAGATGGTTTTTTAACAACATTCTTGAATTTTTAAAAAACAAGTCAATCTTTAATATCATACTTGAATTTTTAACCTAAAAAGATAAAATCCCAACAAAAAAGTGTCATAGTATTTCAATCGAAAAAAATGAAGTTTATAAAAAAATTAATTTTAAACTCAAAAACGCGAATTCTCAACAAATAAAAATTTTATGCTCAAGACTGAAATAAAACTTTATCTAAATTACTGAACTTTCAAACCAAAAGACGAATTTTCTCTGCAAAAATTCAAATTCCAAACAAAAAATATAACTTTTTAGCAACAAATTAGTTTTCCATGAAGCTGATGCATTTCTACTTAACAAAAATTAAATTTCATATTAAGGAAATTATTTTTCTACCAAAAAGGGGAATTTTCAACTAAAAAAGATCAATCTTAAGAAGAATGAAAAGTTGTATTTTCAGATAAAAAATTAATTTTAAACAAAAAATGAGTCTTTCACTACACAGTTAAATTTTTTTTAAATAGTTAAACTTTTAACCACAGAGATGAATTTTCAACTAAAAATATAAATCTTTTAAGAAAATTGATTAATCAACAAAGTAAATCAGCAAGATCTTTCGAACAAAGGAGTTGAATAATCAAGCAAAGAAGAATAATTTTTAACAAAAAAGTTTCATATTCTTACAAAAATTAAATTTCTACTTAAACAAATAAATTTTTAATTTAAAAAGGTAAATTTTCAAAAAGGTCATTTTTAAACAAGAAACAAGTTTCTACGGAAAAAAAATTGAATATTGAATCCAAAAAGAGGAACCCCTATCCTAAAACGACAACTTTTTAACATAATTGTATGATTCTCTACCAGATTGTTGCATCTTTAACAAAAAAGATGAATTTTCTCTTAAAACAAATAAATTTTATTTTTAAAATACAAATTTAAAAAATTGTTGAATTTTTATCCAAAAAAGATTCCAGTTGACTTTCAAAGATGTTGTTCAATATTACTTTCTATTACTTTATTGATACAAATTTTTCCCATTGAGAAAAATACTATGGATAGGCCGATAAAGGAAATATTAAAATAGCGATTTTCAGAAATGGAGCTAATCAGAAAATACTGCATATCTTGAATGATGAGTTTTTCCATATTCCAGATGATCTTACAGTAAAAATTTCAAGTATTTTATATTGACACAATTCATATTAATCTCTATGTAGCCTATGGCACATAAAATAGACTATTCTTTGCGACCAGTATTTTTTACAATATTACCATGCACAAAAAAACTAGAAGATTTACTAAGTAAAATCATCAAAGGATCCATAACACTTTATGTTTCCAGTCACATCGTATAAATAAAGAGTTAAAACTGCCAAAAATAAGCAATGTTGATACCCCTCTCAAACCATAGAATAAGACATTCTCATGGTTTTTATTGAGTTGATGTGAAGATTTTGTTTTGACGATACAATATAAAAAAAGGAACTGCATGAAGATGTAATTCACAGATAGAGAGGGGGGGGGGTAATAATGGTATTATTTAAAAAAAGTATCTATCGACATATAATAATGCTCAGAATGGGATTATTAATTGTATGAATCAATCTTTGTATTCCACTATAAATAATTGTATGCTCTTTATTTTCGTCAAAGAATGGAAAATCATACCAAAAAGATTGCTCTATTATTCGTTAATTATTTTTTACTTTTAAGTAATATTTGAATGTTAATAAATAATAAATAGTAAAAAGACAGAAAAAAATAATAAAAGAGAGTCTTGTGTGACTCTTTCCTTTTTTCTATTTTTTTTTCTTACTGTTAAACGTTTTTCACCAAAAAGCCGCAAATGAGCTAAGTTGAAATTTTAATTTTGATGTGTGAACTTTTTTGTTCCGATTTTGGGCATAAAACAGTTGATAACAGAGTATATTTTATTTCGATTTTTAAAAACTCGGTACAGTCCGGTCAAGTACCCAAAAAAGATACAAAAATGAAGGGTTATTGGCCGCAATAGTTTTTTGCAAAAGTTTTGACCATTTGATGATTTCCAAAAATTATTTGTGAAGAAATCAAAAGTCAGCCTATTTGGTTCCTTAAATCTCCCCTCCTTTAACTTCTTTACCCCTTCTTCTTCACCTTTCCTTTTTCTTCTCCTTATATAACCTCTCTATTTATACAAAATATAAAGACAGCGGCATATTTCAAAAATGTTAAATGCTTAAAACATTAATTTAAGCATTTTATTTTTTAAAAGTTTAAATAGTTTAAGCCCAAAATAAAAATAAAATCTTTGAGGCCATTTTTGAAAAAAACTCATATTTAAACTTTTTTTAAATTTTTAAGTACTTAGATTTTACTTTAAAATAAAAAAATTAAGAAATTTCGTGAATAAAATGTCACTTTTAATTAAAATAAAAAAGGATCTGAACACTCATCGTGTCGTATATAAAGAAAATATACAATGAAAAAAAAGGAAACGCATAAAAAATACTTCAGAAGTAAAATACGAGAAGACATAACGTGTATAAAGGTCGTTGCCAAAAAGGAGAGAATTTTCAACAACCCTCATCGTCTAACACAATTTTTCGAGAAATGAGTTTGGCCACGAACCATAATCGGTTTTCCTTTCTCCTCTTCGAAAACTACAACTTTTTATCATTCACTATCACAGTATTGTGCAAGATTTAAATTTGTTTTTCAGCACATTTCACCCTATAAAATCTGAAAATTGAAAAATATAAATCAAACAAAAGGGAATTTTTTTCAGTGGATTGATCTTTTGAAAAAAATTTCTCAATTTCGCTATCTTGACATAGGGGCGTGAAGTCTCATTTCCTGAAAAGACTCTAGATGAGCTGCTTTATCAACTCGATGAGCAGCCAAGCGAGGGACGAGCGTTTTATAGATGTAACAAAACAATTTTCCACAGGGCACGCGACGTAATAAATCGTCACAGCAGTGATGAGGTGGGGACCAGGGGGAAACTGTTAGTCAGTAGGGAGAGAAGAAAATCTGTCTCTCGAACATTTATTATTCGAGTATCTTGCACTTAGTATGTCTATAAAGCTTCTGCAAAGAACGTACAAAGGGAGGAGGGACATGACTGCGTTGGCTTTACGAATGCTTCCCACTTCACATCCACGGTGTTTAAACCTGTCGCCCCAGATAGCTCAGCTCTTCTTTGACTGTTTTTGCAGATTCTAAAGAAAAAGGGAATATTTCTTCCTCTGTATATTATATAGTGCTATAGAAAATTTGGTGCGTCAGACTTCATGAGAACAGCTGAAATGTATGGTACTTGTATGAAAAAAAAATCAAAGTAGGCGTTGCGCGTCTACAAAAAAAAAGGATTTCATTACTTCCCTTCCCCTCACTTCCCTTCCCGTCACTTCTCCAGCCCTCACAACCCCCCCCCCCCCCTCCTTATAACTCTTTTCCTAATTCCCATACTTCCCCGCATTTCCTCTACCTAACCTTCCTAACTTTTCCTCACTTTTCCTACTTCCTCTCTCATCTTCCCAACACCCTACTCCTCCACTTTACGTTTCAATCCCACTTACTTTCCCTACTCTTCTTATTCACCTTTACTTCCTTACTCACTCACTTCCCAAATAACTTACGCTTTCCTGCCCTCTCCCATTCACTTACCTACTTTGAATCAATTTTGTACTATCCGCTTCTCTCGAACCTCACATCTTCCTATCCCCTTCTCTCTCACTTTCCCTACACTTCTTCTTTACCCTTTGATTTACCCTTTCTCTATTAAGACTCACTTCCGAATTATCTCACTCTTCCCTCTCCTCGCCCATCAATAACTTCCCCTACTTTGAAACAATTTCCAATCCGCTAGTCTCGACCCTCACATATTTCCATCCCCTACTCCCGCACTTTTACTCACATACACTTT
Source organism: Druon quercuslanigerum (assembly GCA_010014905.2). Classification (NCBI taxonomy): domain Eukaryota; kingdom Metazoa; phylum Arthropoda; class Insecta; order Hymenoptera; family Cynipidae; genus Druon; species Druon quercuslanigerum. The sequence goes on along the minus strand of JAAAKG020201368.1, from coordinate 3,091 downwards.
CCCTAACCTTCTTCATCTTTTACTTTCCCTTTCCTACTCACAATCACTTCCCAATTACCCCACCCTACCCTGTCCTCTCCCTGTACTCACTTCCCCAACATGGAATCAATTACGCACATTCCGATCTCTTAACCTCTTTAACTTTTCAAAAGTAGCCCTATTAGCTTCTGATGATAATTTCTTCCTTTTCCTCTCGTATTATTTGAATAGACGCTCACCAAAACACAATTTTAAATTAATTTTATTATATTTCTTTTCTATTTCTGAAAATCTTTACATCAATTGTCAATTGTTCTCCCTTTTTTTAAACTTACTGTTTATTTTCACACCGAATTTTCGCTCCTGAACTATTAGATATCTCCCTTATTTTCTTGTTCTACCAACTTTTTTTATTCTTGCACTTCTCTTTACCTCCTTAACATTTAAATAAAAACTTTAAAATAAAGAAAACTTTGGTAAATTACTGTTTTTAGCACTTAAAATTATTGAAGTACTCTCCTTTCCTTAATATTCTATATAATCGTATACGCTATAGCTTCCTATTCTTTCCTCAATTATTCTTCTTATACGTAGCCCCGGGCACAAACTTAAGTTTCACTTCCTCTCGCCTTACTTCTCCATCCCTACTCACCCTTACTTCCCTTCCAATTTTCCTTTCCAGATCCAACCCCTTCTATCACTTCTACTTCCAATCACCCTCCTTACTTTACATACTTCCCCTCAGCACACTTGTTCTTATTTCCCCATTTCTTCTAACACTTACTTCCCCTCTTGGGACAAAATTTCGATGGATGAATGAACGGACTGACGGCCACCCAATTAAAATTATTAAGTGTTTCTGCAGACGGAGTATATCACGCGGGATCAATTAAATTAAAACTTTTAAAAATTAAAAAAAACCCATGGAATTAAGTAGAAAAGAGTAAATCTATAGCAATTCAAGTGGATTAAAGAACTGCCAGTGAATTCATAAAATTCAAGAGAACTCCAAAGAATTCAGGGTGAATTACAAATCTTCTTAAATCTTTAAAACCCTACAAAATACCTCACTTATTATAAATAAATTCGTTGAAAACCACTAAAATATTATAAAATTGCATGGTATTCTATGATGATGTTTTCTGAAATCATTGATCTTATAAATATATCTTTTATCTTATAAATCTTATAAAACAACTTGAAATCATTTAAACTATTTTAAAACCTCATACATCCTGTCAAATCGCTTCATATCTTCAGAAATTCTAAAAAATTCTTTATTCCATAAAATTTCAAAATCTTTAAAATCACTTTAAATTAATAAAATTCATTTTTAAAAATCTTTGAAATATTTTAAAATCCCCTAAATTACTCCAAATTACAAGCTTCTGAAAATGCCTTAGAAGTTTTTAAACATACCCTAAGATCTGAAAAATTCCTTAAAATTATTGAAATATATTAAAAATTGCACGGAACCTTTATGAATAATATGAAATATTTCAAAGAGTGCAAGATAATTCAAGACTAGGTATCGATCTAAAGTGAATATTGATTAACCCAAGAATTAATTTATTGAATGAAAAGTGACTAATGTGCTCTTTTGATTTGAAAAAGTGCCTGAGTGACAGCCCTTATTTTTTGTAAGAGTTAGTTCTCAAAGAAATGTTCTGATTTTTGTTATTTTTTTCAGCGTTACTATCTCAAATATAGTGTACACATAGGGACAAAATCTTGAAAATAGGGTACTCTAGGAGCCTTAACAAAATATACGGTTCAGTTAGAAATATAGGGACTGGTCTGTGATACCTGCGATTTATCATTATTTTAATAGAAGCTGACCAAAGAGTTATTTTTCAAATCAAGGTGTATTTTGCATTATCATTTATAACGATTTCATTATTCCGGAAATCCTAGCTGGTTTAAGGCACAGGCTCGCGGAAATGGCAAATAATAGTTCCATTCTAGGAGAAAAGAGCAGGGTTGCATACACAGATAAATAATAGTCGGGTAACAAAGGACGTCTCGGTGGTATTTCAGTAACACCCCCTTCACCACAGCGTCTGCAGATAGCCCGCTTTGGTCGCCGCTCATGGGTGTTGGAAGCTAAAGGAGGGTTGTGACCGGGTCAAAATGCAAAAAAGGCAAAGAATGAGTAAAAAAAACTTAAAAAGTAAAATAAAAAATGAGTTAGTAGAGCGCGAAGCCGCCTGCTCTAGAATGCTGAAGTGTAGCCTTCCTCAGGTGCGGAAGAACTATCCCTTTTTCAATTTTTCCTTGGTAGTCTATTCCCGATATTCTCAACGGATCGTTGAAGGCAGAATGGGGTGTATAGAACAGAAGGTGCATGGATAACTGAAAGAATATAACTTACGGCTGCATGGACATTGGAATACACGTGCAATGCACATTTTCACGTACCAACTACCAAGAGGACACAGAGGTCAGCCTGCGGTAGAAACGTGTATTTAGGTAAAGAACGGTATGGAAAGAAGTAACAAGACCCTGTGATAACTCAGACACAATCCCTCCTATTTTTTCTCGGCTTCCTGAAACGCACTGCATCCTCTAAAAAAAGAATTTCTAGCATTTTCGTTGACAAAATACTATGAATGACTCTTGAATTTTAAACAAGAGGATTTATTATTATTATTGCACCATTAACCAGTTTCCCTTTCGGGGTAGGCGTGACTCACTCGGTGGGGAGGGGAGTAGTGTGATGAAGGGGTTATAATATTTTTAGATTGATCTAGAATTCACGTTTTATTTATTTAAATAATACGTTCATTCCGCAACACTGCTCCTACCAAGGTTGCTGATCAATCTCTCTAGCAATCACCCTAAGTGAAGATCCTCACAAAGTCGTCATGTGTGTTCAGGCGCCATTCGCTCTTCTGACACTCTTCTTGTTAACTATTTTCCGCCATACTTTTCTGTCCTGGCATACTTCTTCAGCTTCTTTAACGTCCATGCATTTTTTCATGCGGGCTCTCGTGTTTCTATAGCTTCTTTTGTCCCTTCTAACTAGGGTCTCATTTACACATTCTAACCATTCCTTCCGTGGTCTGCCTCTGGGCACGCTGCCATTTACTTTACCTTGATATACCTGTTTCGT